>JAYXIM010034173.1:0-158196 GCA_037575425.1 Anastrepha fraterculus | reverse complement strand
CATTTGCTAGCTAAGCGAAAAATTTGTACGTGGAAGCAACAAGAATTTAGCTATGATCATTGCAAAGTTGTTAATAAGCGTTTAGCTCACAAGCGGTATGCCTAAGAAGTAAAGGGTCTTTCAAACGACGCGTGTGGATGTGGTTTTATAATAAAACATGTACATATTTCTTCTTCTTTCAAGTTTCACTATTTGTATTCAAAATACGGCCCTAAATAATAATGTGTGAAAATTACATCATTTAAATACCTATCCATCATTAGCACGCCTACAGGCCATTATACGAGAATTAAAATTAAAGGACTCGCTCATACATTGTCGCATTGAGTTCAACAATTTCGATCCGAATGTTGTGTTTCAAATCTGGCATCGTTATTGGCTTACTCACATAGGCTTTACTTTTCAAAAAACTCTACAAAAAGTAGTCTAGTGAAGGTAGATCGCATGATCAACGTGACCAAATTATTACACCATTACGGAAATTAATCGACCGTGAATCTTAGATCGCAATTATTCAATACTTCCCCATGTTGTGTGACTTATAGCTCCATCCTGTTGAAAATAAGGATCACCTACAAAAATTCTTCAATCAATTGTCTATCGCGATTTCCCTTGACAGTAATAGCCTTTTCATTTCCATCTTAAAAGAAAAACGGGCCAATTATTACATCACTGAAAACACCACACCAAATTTCCATTTCCCTATGCTTAGTATTGCTTTCCCCTCTCTTTCTCCTCTGGGCTGGAGTAAGGTATCACACGACCCGTGCCGATACTCAATCTGGTTGGGGTTCCGATTCATCAAATAGTCCAATCGTAAATGGAGTATACAGAATAACTGGAGACCTTTTGTATTAACCAGCTATTATTATTATTATATTATATCCTGAGTATTTAAGGAAAAGATGCCAGAATCAATGAAAACAATACTAATATGTAGAGATCCAGGCACCATGGAGGAATCAATGGAAATATTGTTTCAAGCCGGGTACGCACATATTGGGAACAATAATGGGAACGGCCAAGAGTTTAAAACTCATTCAAGTAATAGGAGTAATAATTATAGAAACAACACACAATACAATAAAAAAGATAGCAGGAATAAAGTTCAATGCGAGAACCTCCAACAACCATTCAAAAGCCACAGAAAGAATTTCCATTCAACGCCCCAAAATAAAGGAAGAAATTACCAACAACCATTCCAACAACACCACCCATACCAGCAACCATTCCAACAACACCGCCCATACCAACAAGCAACCCCACAAAACCCCAATGCTCAAAATCCACCATTCCACAGACCAAATTTTAGGACCCAACCAGAACCGATGGACATAGCAAAATTAGAAGTGGCTGAAAATTTTCGGGAATCAGCCTCAAGAATAAATTACCATTTATAATAATAAAAACGAAGATAGGTTTTATAAAAATTATAATAGACACAGGCGCAACAAACTCAATTTTAAATCCGGGGTCTGTGACTCCAAAAGAATTCATTCAACCAACCCACTTTTAATTAAAACTCTTCAACATCAAATTTACGTTAGCGAAAAACCCATAATACCTATTTTCGAAGAATTTAGCGACATTGGAACAAATAAAACACTAGAATTTTATATAATAAGATTTAATAATTTTTACGATGGTCGTCTAATTGGTAACGCTATATTGAGACCACTAAATGCCTGTATCGATTATAGAAAGAAAGATATAGTCATCAGTAACAAGAAACTCACTACATAAGAAAAAGATAATAGCACCAGATAACTCCGACCTAGTATATTATATGGAAGATAACGGCGGAAATATTTTAAGAGAGTCTTAGTCATATAGATACCCGTACGTACATAAAAAAGAAGTTGCAGATCAAATCCAAGAGATGTTGGAAAATAAGATAATTAGGAATAGCAATTCTTCCTATTCAGCCCCAATTTGGATAGTGCCGAAGAAGGCCGATGCCAGTGGAAAACCAAAGTGGAGACTTGTAATCGACTATCGTAAACTGAACGAAGTAACGATTGATGACAAGTTCCCCATCCCGAACATAGACGAGATACTTCAAAAACTGGGAAGAAGCCAGTATTTCACCACACTCGATCTGGCGAAGGGTTTTCACCAAATCGAGATAGAGGAAGAAGACATCCACAAAACCGCTTTTAGTGTCGAAGGAGGACACTATGAATTTCTGCGAATGCCTTTCGGACTAA
Source organism: Anastrepha fraterculus (assembly GCA_037575425.1). NCBI lineage: Eukaryota > Metazoa > Arthropoda > Insecta > Diptera > Tephritidae > Anastrepha > Anastrepha fraterculus. The sequence goes on along the minus strand of JAYXIM010034173.1, from coordinate 155,989 downwards.
AACCAGCCTCTGCAACATTCCCGAGATTGATGAACAATATCCTTCAAGATTACATCAATAAAATCTGCTTGGTATAGCTGGACGATAAAATCATATTTTCAACATCCTTACAAGAACATATGAGCTCACTCAAACAAGATTACAGGAGGCAAACCTGAAAGTCCAACTGGATAAACCAGAATTTCTAAAAAAAGAAATGGAGTTCCTTGGGCACATAGGTAATTACAACGGAAGGCCCAGTCCTAAAAAGATAGAATGCGTTGTTATCTTTCCAATACCCAAAACGACAAAACAAATCAAGCGATTCTTAGGGCTCATAGGCTACTACAGAAAGTTCATAAAAGACTACTCATCTATCGCTAAACCAATGACTAAATACTTAAAGAAGTATTCAAAGATTAACATATAGTAAATGACCCAGAGTACGAAAAAAGTTTTAACACCCTTAAGATTCTACTAACACATGATCCAATACGAGTATTAGCATATCCAAACTTTTCTGAAACATTTACATTGACAACGGACGCGAGTAATTACGCTTTGGGAGCCGTACTTTCGCAAGACAATATAGGTATATATTTCTAGGTAAGCCAGCACAAATTTTATCCGTGACAATTGAATATTTATTAGAGTTTTGCCAATAAAAGTGCATACATACATACATACGTAGAAATACGATTTGCTACTTTCAAACAGCAAAAAAAAAACTCATGTGAACAACTTTACCTAGGCACATACCTACCTACATATGCATGTACCTGCATAAAAACACTATGCAAAATGAATAAAGTTTTTATAAACACATTTTCTTATATTTTCTTTGCGAAACTTTTCTGCCTGCTTAAGGCATTTAGTATTTAAAGAACACAAATTGTGCCGGAATTACATACGCACATATACATATTTCAATGTAGCATCCTTCGTAATAAACTTTTTTTCAAAGTATGTCGCTTAGAGAGGAGTTGCACACTTTTTGCGATAGCGAATTTTACTTTTGAAGCTGGGTGATAATTTGACTGTTCGTGGTTTTCGGGCCCAGTAAAATACTTTTAAACATTTATTACTACTATTGGTAACACTCTGCGACAAATTCAAACTTTTTTCAAAATAACGAGGCTCCAGCAATGGAAAAAAATCGGAAAATTTGTATGATAACTTGCATGTATTGAAATGTCATCAAGAGAATTAACTAAATTAACCTTAACTTTTATATTCCGTTTCGACTTATTTTTGGCGTTTAAATTGCATTTTGAACTTTGTTATGTTAAAGGACTTATAGTAGAAATTTGTGTCAAATATTTTTGTAGATCATTTAAACCCTTTATATTCTTCTGTTACTAGTATTTTTTGCTCTTCTTCCACAAAACTGACAAAACAAGACCCATCTATTGAAGAGTTATATCAAGGGTTTTCCAATAACAGGTGTTACAGGTGAATGGACTGCGCTATCGAGACATGATGAATGATTTTTTATAGCCGAACTTGGATGGTATTGATCTGGATAACGTTTATTTTCAACAAGGCGGCACTACGTGCCACACAAGCAATGAAACCATTGATCTTTTACAGGAAAAGTTTCCAGACCGTGTCTGATCACTCGAAGAGGAGATCATAATTGGCCATCGAGATCTTGTGATTTAACACCTTGTGACTTTTGCCTTTGGGGCCACGTGAAAGAGAAGTTATACGCGAACAGCCCAGGATCGATTCAAGACCTCAAAGATGGAATTCGTGAGACTATCGAGGACATAGGGCAGCCACTTTGCAATTCGGTTATGGAAAATTTCATGAAAAGGATATTGTCCTGTAAGCGTGGTCGTGGTGGTCATTTGCCTGATGTTATTTTCCACTATTAACAGCATACCTTCCTCTTTATAAGAAAATAAACATCCGATCATTTATATTAAAAAATAGCATTTTTCTTTGAATATCAAAATAACACCTCTTATTAAAAACCCATTTATGTTTGGCCGAGCTCCTCCACCTATTTGTGGTGTGCGTCTTCATGTTGATCCACAAATGGAGGCTCCTATGTATACAAATTCAAGTCCACTACGAATGGCAGATATTTTGTATGAGGAGTTTCTTCATAGCACAAATACTCGCAGGCTTTTCATTGCCTGCCGTGAGACGACCGCTATTAGAAACAACTTTTTCTTCATTCTGCTGTTTCACCGAGGTTCCAACCTACGTTCTCTTTGAACTCCGAATGGTAGTCACGCACCAACCCATTTGGCGACGGCAACCGCCGTAAATATTCCGTAAAAATGTTTCCCATTGTTTTGGTTATAGAGCAGCTCAACATATCATGCGAGGATTGCTATGTATATTTCTGGACTTGGACACTTCTAGTATTGTCAGGCACTAACTGAGGTTTATATTGACAATTTTGACATAATTTATAGTACCATAAAAATACGTTTTGATGTGTGAGCAATATTATTGCTGTATGCAGAGGTTTTAAAAGTTCATGTCGGTAATGGAATTTAACTGTGAACGTTTTCCCACATTTATTTTTCACAATTTTCGACGGATGTTAACAAGATAAGAATACATCGATGAACTGAAATCCTTATTTGGCAACCATCTCTTAGTACCGTAAAAAAATGGTAGAATGAATTGTCTCGCGATAGTAGTTCACCTGTTCCGGGAAGGTTGTCCGAAATCAGTTGTTGTGCCAAAAAATACCGATGCTCGTCTCTCACTATGGCGAATACTTCAGATTCATAACTCAGCTCAAGCACATAAATTAATGTGTGAATTGTGATTAATGAAATAGTATGAATTTAAAACCAAATATGCTAATATGTATTTCTAACAATAAAATAGAAAATGCTCATGTTTTTGCACAAAAAGCAACTATTTCTTTTAAACTTTTCAAATATCTTGAAAACGATTAATTTTAATGAACAATGAAACATGAACGGAGCTTTTTATACAAATACATTTCATTTGATATGTGCAGCCTGTGATAGAAGAAAAGAACCAATTTTTTTCTTGTAACCTCAAGATATATTTCATTCTGCTTGCTGCGTAATAGTCCCACCCAAAGGCTACGACGCCAGTGCTAACTCAGGTTAGCGTCGTGCGAAACTTTGCAGTAAACGCAACCAAGCAAAAACGAGTGAAAAGTAGGCGAAGCGTTTCGAGGCGGTATTCTTCTGCACGCATTCGAAAGGGCCGAAATTATCTTACGCCGCGGCTTGAAGCGAGTGACGGCAAAAAATCAGGATAAAGAGATCGTCCAACTTTTTAAGCGGAACCCTTTTTTGCGACTACGCTTAGCACACACAATTCTTGCTAAACGGGAATAGGTGTGATTATACATAATTTAACAATATTTTTATATTATAAATAATATATTATATATATTTAATTAACTGGTTATAAAGGGTTTTTCAATAAAGGCGGGTAGATGTTGGAATGGAATAAAACAAGCTGTGTGTGAGTTATTGACAAAATAATTTTTTTTTTTGAAAGGCGCATATATGCCATTAAGTGTGGAATATGACATCATTCAAATGCCCGCCTCAGCTTCTTACGGTGGAACGGATCCGAGTGGTCCAACTTTCAATGACTCTTCCGCATAGATCCGGCTGAATTTGAGCGATGGCCTGTGTTATGTTCACCTTTAGAGCATCTGCCGATTGTGGTTTATTTGCATAGACCTGAGACTTCAAGAAACCCCACAGGAAAAAGTCTAGCGGGGTCAAATGGCATGACCTTGGTGGCCAATTCACATCACCCCTGCGAGAGATAAGCTTACCCTCAAATCGTTCATGCAGAATGTCAATCGTGGCGTTTGTTGTGTGGCACGTAGCGCCGTCCTGCTGGAACCACATGTCGTCTAGGTCCATATGGTTCAATATGGGCCATAAGAAATTGGTTATCATCGTTGTGTACCGCTCGCTGTGGACGGTGACCGCCTCACCAACGTCGTTTTCAAAAAAGTACGGACCAATGACGCCGCCGGCCCAAAATCCACACCAAACGGTAACTTTTTGAGGATGCATTATCACCTGGTGAACCTCGTGTGGATTGGTGTCGTCCCATATACGGCAATTTTGTTTGCTAACACAGCCATTCATCCAAAAATGCGTCTCGTCACTAAAGATGATTTTTCGCCCAAAACAGGGGTTCTCTCCTAACGATTCGAAGCCCAGTCAGCGAACTAACGGCGTTGTCTATGGTCATCAACTTTGAGCTCCTGGGTCAGTTGGATCTTGTACGGGTGTAGGCCCAAGTCCCGACCCGAAATTCCCCAAGTTGAAGTCTGCGAAAGGCCAAGTTCTTGTGCACGGCGAGGAATAGACTGCCTCGGGTTCTGCTGTACATTTTCACGGACCGCGGCAATGTTCTCGGCTGATCTTGCGTTTCTTGAATGTACGGGTGTTGGCTGATTGTTTACCGACCCGGTCGTCTCAAATTTGGCCACCAACTGTTGAAGAGTCGACTTTGAAGGGCCACCACGTCTACCGAAAAATGGGCGCAATGCGCGCAACGTTTGCGTTAATGAACACTCATTTTGATAATAAAGTTTTATCATTTGAACGTACTAATCAATCGTGTAACTTGCCATGATGATTTGGCATAAGCAACTGAATAATACACAAAAGATTTGACAGATGTCACCAAAACAAAATGGCTGCCACAGGGCCCCAAAATCGACCCGCGCCAATTGAAAAACTCTTTATATAATTAAACTACGTGGCAGAAAACGACATGACAGGGCCTGGCACCGAGAATCGGATGGTTTGATTCTTGACTAAAAACATAACTTATTATTTCGAAATCAGTGTAATCGCCTCTGAGCTGCAAATGGGAAAACATTTTCTTATAGCCTTGTCAAACGGCGGCGGTAATTGACTACCGGACTACGGGCGCAGTAAATTCTGATTAAAATTGTAGTGTGACAATCATTTTTTAGGCGGATTAGTGACCGACTGGTTTATTTATTGGATAATTTTGTCAGTAAAAGATGGATTGCAGGCGAAAAATACGGGTATTAGCTGCCCTGATACTAAGAAATAATAATTTATTAAAAAAAATATTAAATTGGTATGTCTCAAACTGCTCCGAAATATCAAAACAATTAATTTAATTTTGAATGTGTTAGTGCAAATCAACATTACATTCAATATTTTCTGTTCTTCTCTTTAAATTTTTACTTCATTATTTTTCATTCCATGGATATTAACTGTCATTATTCGGCAATGTTGCCTTAATCCGCCTAAGTTATGAAAATTAAGTCTAGTTGTCAATTCGCATTAGTTGCTCTTATTTCCTGAGATAATTACGAATAAAGTTGTTACTCACGATTAACGCCACCGCCTGTCTAGGCTGTAAGTCTTACAGCCTCAATTCGTAAACCAACCGGTTTTCTTGCCCATATATCATTCCTGTCTCTTCTCATCACTCCGCAATTGTTTTGTGATGAAGTTGATTTCACGCTTTCTTCTGTCAAGTAATCTCGGTTCATCGAGTCCAATCATCAAGACTACCCCAACCTAATCTAAGATTTTACGGCACTCATAAACGTAATTTTTCAATATTCAGTGTCTGCAAAACTCTGTGACTCAGCTCCAATGTATTATATAAGTATATACCTACATAAAATGTGTGTGTGGATGTCTAAGTAAAATTTCAAATCAAAGACCAAAGGGAAAAATCAGGCACCTGAAAATTCTTTTACTGGTAAAACTTAACTAAATCAACAAATAAATTTGTCAAGCGTGAAACTCTCTTCCATAAGGGATAGTAAACAAAATCATAAATTTCCTTTGAGAGTTGCGGAACTCACATGTTTACAAATTCATTCAACGACCTGCTGTTGTAGTCTTTTAAGCTGGCAATGCAGGAAATTTTGTTGAAAAACGTTTGATACCACCAAATTGTGCCCAAGAGTGCGAGTACGGTAAACATGCTGCCATTTATATTTGTATGTCTGAATGTAAGTCATAATCAATTACATATGGATATATGAGTACATACATATCGCACCCTAAATACAAAAGGGTCACAACTCAAAATTTTCCACACTCGAGCTTGACTTGTTTACAGTAGCACAGAAAACAAACTATGTGACATATCACGCTGAAATTTGCCATGTAAGCTTATAACAGTCCTACCAAAAAACAAAAAATTTATTTTTGCCATATGTCATCCGCGGACCGTTTTATTGATAACGTCTCGTTCATATTTGAGCAGAAGCTACATTTTGAGTTGTGACCCTTTTGTATTTAGGGTGCGATATGTTTGTGCAATATTTCTGAGCTTATGAACAAATTTATATGTTTATAGCTGTTTACATATACATAAGTACCCTGTAGGGAGTACCTGGACTATTGTAGTACATTTTTTGCTTAAAGTTACCAAGATTTTTCCAATTTCCAAACACTTCGCTCCTGTGATATGAATAGGTCTTCTACTAGGTATATGTTCCAAGTGTGACTGTGTCAAAGTTGTATCATAGCAATCAAAAACGAAAAAAATAACTTAAACTGGTTTAAAATTTGTTTCCTAGTCACTACATAAAAACCTTAAATCTAAATCACTGATTTTATTAATTTATTAGAAAAGTTATTATATTAAATTTGGTTCTTACTGGCTAAAACGCTAACATTAAAATATAAAACTTTCACACCAAATTTGGTTTTTAGTCCGAATTAACAGCTACCCTTTGCCGCATTTGGACCAGAGACCTGCATGGCTCACTGTTTTCTTGAGTTGTTCATACGCTAAATTTCTTGCTCACATTCAGTCAATTGAACCAAAATATTTGGTCAAGTGCAGTCAGCTCATGCAGGCGAACGCGTAGTTCAGCTCAGTCAACACGTATGATCTAATGTCTTCGGCTCAAATCTAATCATTGAACAAAAAGCAGCATTGAATGAAATTAGTATCGGCCTTTGCGTTCAAACGATCAAACTTGTTCAAAGAAGTAATTGTCATTATTGTAAATAGCACATGTTCGAGCAAACGAGCGTTGGCGTACAATGTACGCTGTAAATTGCGTTTCGTATTTGAAAGGATTAGTTGGTTTCAGCAATGTTTCCTTATTTACATTATTTTCTTTCTTGTTTTATTAAAAGTTTTAAGAAAAAAAAATTAAAATATAGTGTTTTTGCTTTAAAATTTTGCTTTTACTTTGCTATCGTTAGCTACAAGCAAAAACTCATGCGGGATCATACGTGTTCAAACCGGCTCATTTGGCTCTATAGCCCTTTTATTCTTGCTCAAGAAAATGAATGTACAGCCGAACGAGCAAATACCCGAAACGGCTGTATGAAGGCGATTGGGGATAACATAGGAGAGCTATAACGCAGCACATGATTTGATTGAGCTGAAATAAACAATGACAATAACTTATTTGAACAAGTTCGATCGTTTGAACGCAAAGGCCTGTTTTTTTGCTCAAGTGAAGCGTATGAATGTTTTACACTGAGCCGGTGCAGTTCTCTGATTTGGACCCATATACGGTCTTGCAGTTTTGATTAAATTTTATTTCCAAATTAAGTATTATAAAATAATTACCACTGTTTTAGTCCATCAAACTTATATTCAGCAATAAAAAACGCAAACAAAATTTTATGATTTTATGACATTTCGAAATAACCTCCCTTTTGTACAAGTGGGCGAAAAAGCAGAGTTGAAGTGCTAGTGATTCGTTTTCAAAAAAAGACAACAGAGTAAAAGGTAAGTATTTTTTGGCACCAAAAAAAATATTTTCATGGATTCGATTTATTCATATTTCTCGACGAATAATAATTTTTCCGCTTTTCAGCCATGATGGAAAGAATAATGAGATGGCGCCTGTCGGGGTCCCGTTACTTTGCTCTCAGCGAATTTGACAACTAGTTACGTGATTTTAGCTCCAGTATGGCCAGATTACCATTTTCGTAACTTGATTAGAATTTTTATTTTGTTATTTAGTCTCGGTAATGTTAGTCTCTGTAATGTATGTATATAATTTTGTGAAATATACATTTTTTAATAATTCGTTAAATAATTCACTCAGTTTTATTTAGCTTTACTTTTTTTTAACATCTGGTGGCATTGCCCGCGATTGCAGGTGTTGTTGGTGTTCTTCTGCTTTCCGCAGTCAAACCTCTCTCTCGCTACTGCAGTGTTGCCCAGCTTTAGATATAAAAACGCACTAAAATACCCATTTAAAGAAAATAAAACACCAAATTTTTATGGAATCACTTAAAAAACTTAATATGAATAACAAATTGTCCTTAGAATGTGAGTTTTTTTTTATTCAAAGTGTTATGCTTATGTACAATTTAATTTATGAGTTTTTTTTTGTTAAGCGAGACTATTTTGTTAAGGGAACGACTCATTTGCTATATTTGGGGTTATGTAACTAGATAAGGTACTATTTTTATAAAAAATGTCAGTATGGTTTCTTTAGTATTTTCTGACTTATTTTTACAATGAATACACCTGTTGATGCCCTATGTTCCACTAAGGATTGATGGCCGGAATAAACGATTACACCTGTATGGTTTTAATCCGCATTCAGTAAATCCAAACGCGTTTTAAAATTTGTAAAAAGGTTTTCAATCTTAAAAAGAGTTGAGAGAGGGGCATTTAATATTCTTGCATAACCTTAAAAGGATCAAAACATTAATTTCACACTTTCAAAATATCAAATTTTATAAGAACCAACTAATTTTCATCAGCACTAACATCTTCTTAGAGTGGCCTTTTTTAACCTTCTTTTGTATAATACAGTTTTTTTTAACCTAAAGTTTCGGTAGCTTTAAAATAAAAAAAATGAAACAAACACGAAACTTCAAAATTTTCGCATTTTCGGTATAAAAAAGCACTAATTTTATTGCGAAGAGCAAATGGTTGGCAATACTGCACAACTCGGAAAAACGTGACGTCATGCACTCTTGATGGGCGCAATCTTCTTTCTATCATTCTTGCTTTTCAACTGTTTTCTATACTTTACAACTGGTTTTTATATATGGTTCCCTAATAAAATACATCAAAACATAAAACTTTTTCGTTATTTTTCTTTTTATTAATATGTCTTATTGGTAGTAGTAATATGTCTCATTAAAACCAAGTGTGAGATTTAAATATTTTGCGAAGTATACCTACCATTATTGGTAAAGGGGATGAAGATTATTATTCGGCGCGCCTTTATAAAAAGACGTTCTGACACCTGTAATACATCAGCATGACAGATATTCGGTAGATTTAATTTATTATATAAATAGAACTCTAGAGATTAATCAGAATCACTATTAATATTTATCGAAAAACATAGTAGTTAAATCAAAGAAAAGAATGACCTTTGTTTTCTGGGCATAATTTTTCTACTTTTGTATTTCGATTTGATTATATAAATTATTATATTATATAATAATACCGCAATGGACTTTTTCTTAATTTTGGTCTTCCACTGAGATTTGAACCTACGTTCTCTCGGTGAATTCCGAATGGTAGTCACGCACCAACCCTATCGGCTACGGCGGCCGCAAATTAAGAATTTCATTTAATAGATAAGTACCTATTAAGATGAACATATGCTTTACCATAGAAAAATCAATATCAGACGAATGTGAGAACAAGTTGAATTCTTTTAATGCTCTAGGTATATGAAAGAGAATTGAGTCATAACGGTAAAAAATGTCATGATTGCGAGGCATGATATAGACAGCATATTTTGGTGTATATGAAACGAAAGAAGTGAAAAGTAATTTCAAAGTGTACAGGTCAGTGAATTCACAGCTGAAACAACGAATAAAAGCAGGCCGCCGTAGCCGAATGGGTTGGTGCGTGATTACCATTCGGAATTCACAGAGAGGTCGTTGGTTCGAATCTCGGTGAAAGCAAAATTAATAAAAAACATTTTTCTAATAGCGGTCGCCCCTCGGCAGGCAATGGCAAACCTCCGAGTGTATTTCTGCCATGAAAAAGCTCCTCATAAAAATATCTGCCGTTCGGAGTCGGGTTGAAACTGTAGGTCACTCCATTTGTGGAACAACATCAAGACGCACACCACAAATAGGAGGAGGAGCTCGGCCAAACACCTAACAGAAGTGTACGCGCCAATTATTATTATTATTATAGAGTAGAACTTAGTCCAACAAGGGCCACGAATATGTACAGTAGAAAGTAATATATGGAGACATTTTTTATGATTGGATGAAGTTGGTGTGTGAAAAAAATTCAAAAGTTGTGGCCGATATCAGACCGTTAGCCGGCTTTCAGCGAATTTGAAAGAATCAGCTGATTAGCTGACTTAACCGGGGTCATGAGAGTGGTTTTTTACGAAAAAACTGCGATTGTTTTGGTATTATAAGAAAAAATATATGTACGATTCGTTGTCTTCTGAACAACGACTGGTTATAAATACGAGTGCAAGGTGAATCTATTAAAGGTGGTATCGGCAGATCAATTGATTTGTCGGTTTCTTGCATGAAATTAAATGACGAAAAACAGTTTCATCGCACCATCGTCGTATGCTTCTAGCTCCAACTTCGTGTCGGCTGTGTAGCTTTTTATGATTTCTGTGTCAATTTTTTTTTTTTTTTTTGTAATTTTTACAACTTATTTAATACAGTGCTAACGCCGTTGGAAAAGAGCTTGAAAATTTTCAACAAACATTGGGGCAGTTGAGCAATGGACATGTTTCGAGCGAGTATCGAGCCGTTAGTATTGCCTTTCGATGAATGATAAGATTTTATCCATGCCAGAAAAATTGCATAAAAACCTAAACCAGATAGTTTAGTTATCAGGAGCGAATGACTAACTTTATCAAACGCTTTAGTAGAGTCTGTATAAACAGTGTTGACTTGCCGACAAAGTTCAGAAAAAACGACAAGGTTTGCTGCAGTAGATCGACCAGACATAAAGCCATGTTGATTAACTGAAATCAACCGCTTTGTTTAAAGTTACTTCCTTTCCTTAACAATGAATTCACTTAAAATCTATAGACAACTTAGACATAGGTTTCTAGTTGGCAATATTGTTCATATAACTTCTTTGGCTCATAAGAGTTATGAAGGTAACCTTCCACGCATCAATGAACTCACCACAACTATATGTCTTCACCTGCAGTAATGAGAGCGGGATATTTTTGATATACCACCTTGATAAAAACGTTCCCGGAATATATTCAGAAAATTCAAAGCATAAGTTTATTCCCCAAAAGTGATGTTATCGCCTTCAAAGTACCTCCCACGCACTTATACCAGTATTTATTTAGCTTTCGAAACATTTCTGGAGCTCTGTTTTTGGTATAGCCATCAGCACCGTCTTTGATTTTTCCATTACTTCATTTCAGCTCTTAAACTCGTTCCCGGTAGTGGTTTTTCGATTCGGGAGTCATAGCAGGTGAATTCGTTGGCTGTTGTCTTCACGTAAACGTCTCACACTACCCAAATATTAGTTATTAGCTGTTTAAACTTTTGGCCAAAATTCGTGTTGCGCAATGCCGTTGTGATCCATAAGAACACAGTGAGCACCGCTTTCATTTTTAACTCCACTCCCTTGTCTGATGTCTGTATGGTGCGCCGTACTCATATGCTCATGTTTCCCACGTCTCGCCTTCAGTAATGATGTGTTTGATGAATACTGGGTCGGACTTAACTTTGAAAATCATGTCTTTGGCGATTTTAAGGGGTTCCTTTACGCAAATCATTAACTGCAATATCCGAAAGGATCCAAAAGCAATATTCAAGTCCTCTTCCAGCTGTCTGATGGTTGATTTGCGGTTATTGATCAACTTTTCTTTCACTTTATTTATGGTTTTATCAGTTTACAATGTCGACGGCCTGTCACTACATTGGTCATCCTCGATGCGGCCACGATCTATTCTGCAGCGTTCATGCCACTCGTAAACGGCTGTTTTCTTGATACCATCATTACCGGAACAGTTTCCCAAGATTTTCGCACCTTTGAATCCATTTGTAAAGCACAATTTAAAACAAACTCATGATTTCAAATTCAAATCCATTTTTAAACTGTAAATCGCCAACAAGGGCAGAGATAGATTTACTCAAGACGGCGAAGCTTGTACAAATGTCAAGCAGTGGCTATAAAATATTGGTAGGAGTTTTAATCACAGATGTGACAATCCAACCAACAAAAAAAAAACAGAGCTTAAATCAGTTGACTTAGCAGTTCACTTGACCTGGCGGTTGTTCCGGGAAATTTTTGTTCAAGGTGCTCCAGCATTTTCAGACATTTTAAAGCGCTCCCAATTCTAAGAGAAGGGACAGTAACAGGATTTGTCACACTATTTAGCGCAGAACCTATTCCTTTAGCCTCACCCCAATACTTAGCAGCCACCCATAGTATAAGAAACAGAGTAGAAAGTACTGTATAACTCTTTGATACTCTTGAATAAAAAATTAAGAAAAAAGTTATTCAACTACAATTTGACTTTTTTATTCTTGTATTTTTATAATACCGAATAAAAAAAATAAAAAAAACTTTCTTTGATACTCTTGAATAAAAAATTAAGAAAAAAGTTATTCAACTACAATTTGACTTTTTTATTCTTGCATTTTTCTAATATCGAATAAAAAAAATAAAAAAAACTTTCTCGGAAGAAAATAAATATCATTACTAAAATATTCATATTCTTAATACTATACTTTTCTGGATGCTTAGTCTTCTGTTAACCTCCTCATTACTGCCTTTACAAAATTCTCTCGCAATTTCAGGATTTCCTTGCATCATGTTTTCTGGTAGTCATGTCTGTCATGTTTATGTGTAGTATTGATTCTGGGAATTGTTGCTGTTGTTTTTTATGTTGCTGTTGTTGAAAGCATGTAATAGAAGAACCACGCCGCAATGGCCTTTTTTGTACAATAAATACATGTGATCGCTGGGGACCGAATTAGAATCTGCTGGAGCGTGGACTTAACGCATAAACTACCTCGCCCATAACGGACTTTGCGCATAATAATTTACGTTCGAGCTACTCACTGATTGAAAGATACATTGAGCCTGCGTATTTCTTTCAATGAGTGACGGTCTCGAATGGTATGATGCTTGAAGTCCGTTATGCGCCACGTGTTTTATGTGCGATGTCTACATCCCGAATCAGCTTAGTCGAACGCAACCGTTCTAGCCTCAACACGACGGTATCTTTCGTCAACGTCACTCGGCTGATGATGAGCGCATGCGCAGTAGCCAATCTCATTGTTATGAGTACACAGCGAGGAAAGTTGTGCTGACTAGAATCTCTGATGTTTTTCGTCATTGCTATCATACTGTAAAATAATTTGTGATTGCGACTGACTGCTGCTTGACTGTTAGTCTTAAGTCTTTTCCCCAAAAGAATGGCAAGTTTCGATGAAGCGTCTTGTAAAGATACGTTCCCGGAAACATGCATAAGTGAAGTTCAAATTTGGAGAGAACGAATCGCAGGTACAGACATCCACAATCCGCTTGAAGCCCTAGACATTTGCAAAAAAGACGCCTTTTCAAATGTCCGTTGCCCGTTACCAAGGCAGCAAGGTCTTTTTCCACGCTGCGACGCTTGAAATCTGACTTGAGGTCTACAATGAGAGAAGATCGTTGGAATGGACTTGCTTCTATGAATATCCATCGCAACGTGAATGTAGACATTGACTTGGTATTGAAAGAATTTTTTTCCGTACCTCGAAGAGTCGCAATGTTATCGGCACATTGATCAGCAAATATTATATAATGACCTAAACCACTTCTTGAACGTATGCGAGCATCAGAAAGATTTGGCGAAGGTACTTTTCATTGCAAAATATTTTTAATGCTTATTACTCTAAAATATTCATTGTATAAAACAGAAAAGAAAAAATAATTTATTTCTTTTTACATGTAATCCCTGCACACGATCCTTAAACACTCAACAAAAAGGCAATAAGAGGTTAATCGCATTTATCAAATTTTATTTGTGAATGAAACTTCAATCCAGAACCCCCCTGTGGGCTGAGTCCTGTGCACGGCTCTGATCCTAAATATAGCATAGACGAGGTATTCTAAATAATCAGCTACCAAATTAACTTATAAACATGAGGGAGCTTCAAAAACAAAATGGTTGCATTTCCTAACGCACGTCACGTCGCATCGAAGTTTGATTGGCACGCTTTTGATGCTCAACATTTTTTTTGACGAGTGGTAAACATGAGTGAAAAGCTATAAGGAAGCGCATGAGCTCTGCCAAAAAAATTCAATTCGTAGCTAAATTTACCTCAAGAGTTTAAATCCGTATAAAGAAACTGTGAAAAACCGTTTCAGATATTTTTTTATCTGGTTTAGAATTTTAAAGAAGAAATGTAAATGCCATTGAAATGGTATTAACTCAGTATCCAAGAGTATACGTATGTAAAGGGTGATAAATTTAGATGTATCGGATTTGAAATCGAAGTAAAATAACGGCAATTCGAATTGATTCGGCAATCTTTATTATGTTTAAACATTGGCCGCAACTGCGCCGTAATTCGCCAATTTTGAATGACTCGCTGGACGACTTCGATCAGTGTCTCATGAAAAACTTTAGTAATGTTGGCTTTCAATGCCTCAATCGAAGCTGGTTTAGCCATTAAGCATTTAGACTTTACATACCCCCACAAGTAAAAGTCTAAAGGTATGACATCACACGATCTTGATAATCTTGGTGGCTAATCCATTGGTTCGAGACGAGAGATAAATTGACAACGCAGTAAATCTATTGTTTCACGGGCTGTATTGCAAGTAGCGCCATCCGCCGTCTTATTGGAACCAAATATTGTGGAGATCACGGACTTCAATTTCCGATATCAAAAAGTCGTTCATCATGACGCGATAGCATTCGCCATTCACTGTTACACTGGCGCAATCGTATCACCCTATACATATACAAATAAACTTGAACTTGAACTTGGTGGTATATTTGTTTGCATACACATTTCGAATCAGTAATTTATTAGCAGTATGTGAGTACATGAAAAACATGGCAAATAAATAAGCTGAGATTTTGCTTCAATTCGTTTTTTTCCGCAAACGGCTAACACTTTGCAATGCCATCTGCATTGCCTTTCGAGGCAAATGGTTTTATGTATTTGACATTTGTTTGGTGGCAGAAGGACACTCACTGAAGGGTTTTCATTTCATGCCGAGTGGTGTAAAATAAAAAATGTTTATGTGTTGTGTGAAAGAAATTAAGATTGAGCCCCATATCTCCAAGATGACAGTGAAAAATGGCAGCATCCAACTAAGTTTTTGTTTTTGTTGTTGAATACTTAGTAATTAGTAGCATGAATAGCATGAGCTTTTAAGCTGTGACATCTCTCAACTGGTATTCCATGCCAAGCTTTCTTCTTGATTCCCTGCTGTTTTTTGAATAAATGAATGTACCAGATAATTTTATCAAGTAATTTTTCGCAAGCTACATCAACGACATAAACCTGAAGAATTAATGAATTGGCCTTGCACCAAATGCTTTCACTTGCAATTGAGAAAATCCTTTAATTTTTTGTGGAAATTTTGTGTCGCGCAATTAATTTTAGTAGAAGGGTCAAGTGAGTTTTATGCGATAGCTACATATATAACAAATACATACATACATGTCTACGGCGCACACTGGGGATTTTTGTACAGAGATGCGGAAAAAGTATACATCCCAAAAAATATTTACATTTTTACTACTAACGAAGTTGTATATATTTGTGTATGAAAAGAACATGTCTAAAAACTATGTTTTAAAAAAGTTAAAAAAAATTTTTTTTTTTTAAATTCATAAATTAAATTTTTTTTTTTTTATTAATATAAGCCAGCAAATATTTACGCACAGGATACATGTAAGTTCATAATTCTGAACTACCCTCAAAATGTCAAAACAAAATTAAAAGTGTTTCGTTATCATTATGCCCACACTAGAAAGCGTTTAGTTATTATCATTGCCAAAAAATAATCAGTGGCGCCTCTTGGCACCTGCAATTGATTAAAACTGAAAGAGACGCTATTAAGCAACACGTTGATACTAGTTTCTGACCGTAGGTAAATGTAGCTCAACTTGCAGATCCAACAATATGAAGGAATATGATATTTTTTTTTCGTAAAATTAATTATAAATAGATAATCAAATGCTTCACAGCCTTTGTTCTTTCGGCTAAAATATATAAAAATATCGTACCCTAAATGAAAAATAAATAATTCGAAGTCGGCTCAAGCAAAAGGAAAAAAAAACCACCTTGGGCTTTGAAGTTTTTTCTTAGTCAGTTCAATACTATAAAAAAATTATACTTTTAACATATCTATAAAAAAAGCTGTAAGTCGGAGTTTAGTAATTCTTTTTGATTTTATTGTTGGTTCTATTCTGGAATTTAGAAATACCATTAAACATTGCGTAGGTGGTATGTTGCAAATTTGACTTTTTTCCGCAAAATCCCCAGTGTGCGGCGTATAACCCAATTGGAAACAGCCACTAGACGGCATGGATGTTGCGCTCATAGCATGGAAAGTAACCGCTTCCCTCTCGCTGACATATCCAAAGCGCCTTCAACGATTTGTTCGAGCAAGCGATATTAGTTTGGGGGAAAATAAGTCCATCATTTTCTCTATAAATGGCTGTAGTGATCGATATCTCGTAATAATTTCAAGTTTATTCTCGTTGTCAAGGTAACTTTTCACACTAAAAATATTCTTTTGCTGTTTTGTTTGTTTCATTCAAATGTGAGTCACAGGGTGCTAACTATGGAAATCAACAAAGGGAAAATCCGGTACATTTTACAGTTCTTCTTTGATAAAGGGTGAAATGCAAGCCAGGACACTGGAATTGTGTATGGTGTTTATGGTGCCGAACGAAAATTGTAGAAATGCGATACTCTAAAGAAAACAGCCGTTTACGAGAGGTATTTACGCTGCAGAAGAGATCGTGAGTCCATCGAGGACGATGTAGAAAGAATGTAGGCAGTAAACATCGAAAACTGATAATAACATCAATAAAGTGAAAGAAAAATTAAACCATCAGAGAGCTGGAAGAGGGCTTGAGCATTGCTTATAGATCTGTACAAGACTTTGTAGTTAATGATTTGGGAAAAATGGACCGCATTAATATCGTTGAATCCGACCCAACATTCATCAAACGTACCATTACTGAAGACGAGAGATGGAAAACGTGAGTTTATGAACGAAGACCAAAAAAACCAAAGCGATGCTCACGGTTTTTATGGATTACAGCGGTGTTGTATACCACGAATTTTTGCCAAAAGCTCAGACAGTTAATACAGACTATTATTTGGGCATTATGAGACGTATACGTGAAGAAATCTGTCTACAAATAAAGGATTTGTGGGAAAAAACTCATGGATTTTGCACCATGACAACCCACCGTCGCACAGTGCCATTTTCATTTGTGAGTTTTCGACCAAGAACGAAAACAATACCATCCAGTAGCCATCGAATTCACCTAATATGGTTCCCGAATCAAAGAAACCTCAACGATGCAGCAATCTCAATATCGAACCCTTTACAGGGTGTTTGGCCAAGCTCCTCCTCCGATTTGTGGTTTGCGCCTTGAGCTTCCTCCGCCTACAGCTTTGCGGCCTCGGTAGTCTAGCGTAAGTGCTCTAGCCTGCCATCCCAGAAGTTGTTGGATCGAATCCCACGTAACGCACGGTCCTCGCACTTTTCCAAAATTACCTAAAAAACAAAATCCTCCAATTCTATTCCTTGACCCCAAAAATGTATCCTTTCCATCCTTACTCCCGCACAATAGTCTGCGCATTATTTGCATTGTGGCTGCTAAAGCAAGTAAACAACAAAGAAAAACACACAGTTAGACATTGCATCAGTGGCGCCAGCAAGAGGAAGCGGGCGACCGCGGTAATAGCGCAGACACACGAAATTTAGCGAATTCCTCCATCATATGTGTAATCCTTCTGCCAGAAAAATGTGAGACACAGATGGCGCTGCAAGCAGTAAGAAGGCGTTGTTCCTAAGCAACGACAGGTGGGCATTCCCATTGGTATGTAAATACAAGATGGTTTTTAGAATTTGCTAATTAGAATAATATATATAGAATTACTCTTAATTTAAAAATATATGTAAGTTAATTTAATTAAAATACATACCAGTTGTTTCAGAAATATTTAATAATTCAACTAACGTAGAAGATAGCCACTTATATTATTTAGAGCTTATCATTAAGTATATTCTGAAAACCATTTGTAAATATAAATGCAACATACTATTATTGACGGACTATTTATATGTTTAAATAAATTATTGTATAAAATATTGATATTTAAAATGCAATGTTTATAAATAATACTTCTACTTACTTATTTAATAATACATTTTACTTTGGATTACCATGTAAACATACATATATATGACTCTAAAATCATGGTAAGGTTATATATGTATATATATATATATATGCTTATATATAATTGGCACATTAACTCTATCTGGGTGTTTGCTCCTCCCTCTACGGCGGCCGCCTAAAGTACGGTTTGAGATAGAAAATTAATAAAAATAATTTTGCTTGATATTTTTCTGATTGGATGTTTTGATTGTACTCAACGAAGCATAGCAACGGATGCCGGGTATTGTAATATTATGGTTATTAATAAAAAATTATTTTCTATGAAATTATTGTTTGTAATTCTTTTATATGTATACATATCCTAAAACCTTCAAAAACCTCCCACGCGAGCGGGGCCGCGGGTTAAAGCTAGTATTTTATAAAAAAAATTGTATTGTTTTGCTGATAAATGTTTATTTATATTATTTTAAATGGCTAAAATATATTTACACTTACGATTACACTAAATGATCCAGAATAGGCTGCACTTTGAATGCTTTATTATTCACATCAATGTGTGTATTTTCATTGAAATGAAGGTACCGATGTATTTTTTCGAATTTATTCCGCGCCATTGAACCTGCCACTAAATGGTTGTACACATCACTTTCTGTCTCCTAGTAAATCTTTTTTGTAGCTGGTATCTAAAAATGCAACTAATAAATTTATCAGGCAATAAAGTGAAATAATGATTGAGAATAGTCACCTTGTTGTACTCACTCCATATAAGGATGCCTAGCTATGTGTACAATTCCTCAAGATTTAGGGTTAACGCTTCATATCCTATGTTTACAGCGTATTTTATAGTCTGTACTTGTATATATTTCATAAAATCGTAATCAAAAATTAGTTTAAAAAGTTTTAGTGGCCTTAAATCGTTATTCAAAATATCAGCTATAATATCCGGAGTGTGAACGCGTATTGCTGTGTTTGTGCCTTCTATTGCTTATAGTTCTATTTTGGACCACTTTCGAGGAATTATGGGTTTTTTCTTTTTCCATTGAGTGTAAGCCACTGACTGCGGATTTTGAATTGATCACATCATTAAAAAACTGTACATTATCCCCTTCTGAATTGGAAATTTTTATCTCGCATGACCTTTTTAGAACCTCACGGCCCAAGTCGCCCAGTGTACCTTTATCGTCCTCATCTGCATCATCGCAATCGGATAACTCTTGTTCTTCAGGTGGAAATAAAGTCACATCGATTGAATTGGCATATCTGATGACGTCTATAATGTCTTCATTATCGTCCTCATTCAGGTCTTCGAGCTATCCAATTATCTCCTCAGTTGTTGCTTGTCTATAAAAAGGTATTATAGGTATATGAAAGCCCGTAAATCCAAACTGGGGTAGCGTTTACGTATGATAAAACATACTCAATAATTTACAAAAAGCTAAAACACATTTTGGGCCAAATTTTTCACTGCATTTCATATGTATTCTATGCCTCATGGTCGCAACTTTGAGTTAATGCACGTTTTTTATGTATAGGTATAATACTGTTGCTTGATTTTTTTCAAGATATAAAACTCACCTGCGTGGCATTATTCACTTTTCCGAAAAACACTATATGAATTGGCGCGAAAAATGTAAACAAAAGAGCTTTAAATGACAACTAAAAAGCTTTTCTTTTCAAACAACTCTTTTATCTCACTCGCCCTGTAAATATAAAAAGCTTTTATATAATAGTGGGTTTTTAGTGAATATTTGAAAAAAGCCTTTTTTGCGTATGATATATCATACTTTGTCATTAATGGGTTAATGGCAAGTTTTTCAAATGTTTGCAGAATTAAAGTATTTATTAAAAAAAATCAATCAAACTCATTCTTTTAATAATAAACTTAACTTATATCTAATACAAACTGACCAGTAAAAAAATATAAGGGTATACAAAAGAGTAAACATAGATAAAATATAGAGCATATTTAATTCTGCCAAACAGGGAGTGCACACATCTCTCATATGTTCTTTGCATGCATATTTACTACATATTTTTGGGAAATTTTTCTGCTGGACACCAATTACAGTTTACCTCGGATTGTGGAGGCGGTAAGGGGTCTTCTAAACCAAGTAAGTGCCAGGCTCGACGCCGCACTACTTTTGACAAGTTTTAGAATGGTTGATCGTTCTTCAATTTGAAGTGTTATTAGCTTCCAAGCAATCATTTCGATAACATGAGATCTTAAAACTTTTTTCCGGATTCTTAGGTTTATAAACGCAAGTAGCATTGATAGCAGATATATTTACCAAGTTGTAGAATACTACCATTGGTCATCGATTTATTGTTCTCGCTACATTGTATATACTTCCGATTTTCGTTTCGTTATTGCAGGTTATTATTTCGGGTAACTTCTAGTCACCACTTCCTTGGTCAATCGAATTATCATGATGCATTAAGGAAATCAGAACAGCGGTTCTGTTTTTCTTTGGACAATATGAAGTTTTTGTGTACTTTTCTTGAAAACCAAAAAGTGAAGTTGCTTCTTCTCTGTCTTTTTTTTGCAAAAACTCAGGGGAATTTGCCGTTTATTTTTCCGCATAGTACCGATATACGTCAGCTTCTTTTCATTAAGTAGATGCTTTAAAAGTGGTACACTGGTAAACCAGTTGTCGCCAGTTATATTGCGGTTTGTTCCTTCTACTGGCTGCACCAATCGCAAAACAACTTCATATAGGGAATTACTAAGCGTATAAGGTCCGTCAAGCTGAGTTCCCACGTATGTATAAGAAGTTTTTGCATCGATTAACGCAAACATCTTTAGCCCATATTTAGCCGACTTACTAGGTATATACTGTTTAAAGGAGCATCGCCCTCTTAAAGCCAATAACTGCTCATCTATTGTCAAAAATTCACTTGCAATAAACTTTTTTTGAAAATTAGGCACGAATATGTCAAGTACATCTCTGATGGGCGCAAATTTATCGACTTTTCTGCTATCATTTCTTGTTCTAATGTCATCATACCGTTTCCTTTTGAGTTATCCCATATTTTGTGAGCATTTTTTCTAGAACTTCTCAAGGTTCCAATTAGAAATAGAATTCCTATTGAGGCACTTATTTCTTTTTCGTTAGTTAATCTTGCATCCCTTTCCCTTTCAAATTAGTTTTTGATTTTTTCAATATATGCATTTGTTGAATCAGTTATCTTTTGAATAATATTGTCAGATAGAAAATGTTGAATACAATCAATTTCCGAAGCTACACTTCGAGCGTTACCTTTTGGACCAGGAAAAAGTTTTATAATATTGTGGGAACGAATGCATACCTGTAAATTAGCTCTCATTTTTTTCCACTTTGTTGTTTTGTCTCTGCGTAGGCTTCTGGCTCTATAATAGCTTCTTCTTCAGCCGAAAAAAGTTCTTGTTTAGAGTCTGTTTGATGATCGCTACTTTCTACGACATTGTCCTCTAGTCCATCTTCATCTGCTTCATCTATTGAACCTTCCTCTTCGCTAGAAAGCTCATCTAACCATTTCGTGCAAACAACAGGATCTGTGCTATGTTCCAAACGAATTATTTTTGCATCAGACATTTAAATCTCTATATAAAACAAAAATACTATTTGCTGTACTGAAATATTTGTTGCAGTTTCTAAATATGAAAATACTAAGATGTATAGATAATTCTATTTTTGGAATAATATAACTTACCTAGGTGTTTCAACAGACAAACTTTTAAATTGTGCACTCTTTAAAAAATGTTACGTAATTAGGCGCGTGGATTACAGTTGTAGTCCACTCATATTTAACTTCAAATAAACGGCCTAATCGTGGGTATATCCTTTTAATTTTGTACTAAATTTTTGTACTAGTTTTGCATATTATAGACAGCTATTGAAACGGGAATTGACATCTTCAAGCTAAGTTTAAATTGGCTACTGATTAAAAGTGGGTGGCTTACATCTGTAATCCACGCGCCTAATGGAAGGTTAATCATCATAAGTAAAATTCAAAATTTTGTGTATATTCCCACATATTCCCCTAAATATTAATAAAAATTTCTCCTCTCATACAAAACTCCTATACGATAACCCTGTGTTATTTGTTTACATCTGGGAAAATGCCAAAAGTCTATTTTATAATCAACAATAATTACTAATGTAATTAACTTATTGTTTGTATGATAGTCTCAGCTAATAATGAAAGGAAATAAAAAAAGTCTGTAGGGTGGGTGCTTACGACAAATGGCAAAACAAATTTTCCGTAAAATTTGTTAACAAAATAA
The DNA here is from genome assembly GCA_037575425.1 of Anastrepha fraterculus. NCBI lineage: Eukaryota > Metazoa > Arthropoda > Insecta > Diptera > Tephritidae > Anastrepha > Anastrepha fraterculus. Next base: position 133,469 of record JAYXIM010034173.1, on the reverse strand, counting down.
TAAAATTTTTTCAGTTTACATCTTATTGCTTTACCATAAAATGCTATAAAGTTACTCACACAAATATATAATGGTATCTTGAATGTAAATCATTACCCCACACAGTAGAAGTGTGCTGTCGTAGTAATGATCCCAAAACCAAACAAACCTGAAAATAACGTCAAGTCCTACCGCCCCATTAGTTTGCTCGTAACATTCTAGAAGATATTCGAAAGAATATTTTTGAAAAGAATGTTACCTGTAATTGAGGATCAAAATATCATTCCTGAACATCAGTTTGGGTTTAGAGTTGGGCATGGCACACCAGAACAATGCCACAGAATTGTGAATGTTATTACAGATGCGATTGAAAGAAAAGAATACTGTTCTGCAACCTTTCTAGACGTACAACAAGCATTCGACAGAGTTTGGCATATGGGACTACTCTTTAAAATTAAACAACTTTTTACTTAGTGCTTAAATCTTATCTAAGTGACAGGCACTTTCATGTAAAGCACCAAGATGCGTCATCTGAAATATATAGTATCAATGCAGGTGTGCCTCAGGGTAGCGTTTTAGGGCCAGTCTTGTATACGATATTTACTTACGACATGCCGACAACAGAAAAGGTAGAGTTGGTGACTTTTGCTGATGATACAGCCTTCATCGCATCTAGTGAGTCCCCTGCAGAGGCCTCCTCCCTGCTACAAAATCACTTGAACACTTTGGAAACTTGGCTCAATAAATGGAAAATTAATATTAATCATGAAAAGTCTATTCATGTTACATTTACACTAAGAAGAGAACAATGTCCTCCGGTGTATTTAAATGGTCATCAAATTCCTACTAGCGACACAGTCAAGTACCTACTTGGGAATGCATCTTGATCGACGCCTCACATGGAAAAGTCATATTAAAGCTAAGCATCAACAGCTTAAAAATAAAACCAAAAGAATGTACTGGCTACTTGGTGGCAAATCTCAACTTAGTCTAGAAAACAAGGTTAGATTGTATAAAGTTATATTGAAGCCGATATGGACCTACTGTATACAGCTTTGAGGAACTGCTAGTAAGTCCAATGTGGAGATTTTGCAACGCTACCAGTCAAGGACCTTACGAACACTTGTTAATGCACCTTGGTTTATCACAAACGAAGCCATACGCATGGATCTAGGTATTCCATTTGTTAAGAGAGAAATCTCAGTATATTCTAACAGATACATTGAACGACTGTCAAATCATGTAAACACAAATGCTATTTGCTTGTTGGACACAACCATTCCTTTAAATTTGTCCATTTAATAATAATAATAATAATAAAATAAAAAAAAACAAAAGAGCTAAATGTGAAATTGTTAAAATGTTCCAATAAATTTTAAAACTCTAATATACGTTAAACATGAAGTAAGTTATACAATTTTCGATTAAAAATTAAATCTAATAACATAAAATATGCATAAGAATTGTAAAAAGAAAAAATTCTATAGTTTTCTATGTAGTTTTGCACCAGTGTAAATACTATGCTGTCACTAGGTAATAAGATCTCTTTTTCTGAATATCTGTATTCTAAGATAGATTGCAAATAAAGTATTTCCATTAAAAAAAAAAAAATAAAATCAAAAAAATTAAAAAAATAAAAAAAAAAACATCTTATTATCAAAAAACATCTTATTACTCAAACCTAAAAATAAACAAATTTTCAGAAAAATTGAAGACCATATTAAAAATTCTAGAATCTCTTGGCTTGGAGTCGCTCCATACAAATATTGATGGCATAAAATTATTTGCCAAATAAAGCCAATGTCATGGATATTAATTTTGTCTGTGTTTTTTTCGATGTAAGCCTCTAAAAACAGTCTTTACTTCATAATAAATTGAAATAGCTGCATTATTTTGCTCCCGCCGCAACTCGACTCTACAATTTTATTCAACTACACTAAATAACAATTCCGGTAACATTCGCCATAAAACATAGGATTTGATTAGAGAAATTTGTCAACAAAAATCGAAACTAAATGAATGGATATTTTGGTAAATATATTTACTTAATTACTAGCCATACCCGGCGTGCGTTGCCACAATTTGAAGTTTTTGTTGTTGAATTGTTGGAAACTGGTTTTTGCATGTAAAGTTCGTCCTTCTTCTAATAAAAGTAGAAGTACAAGTAGCAAAGCTATTCTCTTACATGGGTGGGAAAATGTTGTGCTATGAGAATGCTAAACTTTCACTTTTATGTGAACAGCTTGAATAAATCTGTAAAATGCCAGCACTTTCTATTCCAAGACAATGAGCTTCACATATGTATGTTTATACAGTTCTGACGTAAATATTATAATTGGGGCCTACTCAGCGAAAGGAAACTGAAGTTAGAGGCCTAGAATACCTCATTCCATGGTGGGTGTCACGTCCTCTATATTATTAGATAAATAGAAAACGGGAAATTAATGCATTGTAGAAATGGATATGAAAAAATGAGCAGATATGAGGACGTTGTAGAAGAAAATTTATTCGAAAAGCTTCTTTGTGTACAACGATTGATGTATTATTGTTATGCTATGACTAGTATGTGACCCTTCGTGCGTTGCTAGGGTTAAAGTTTTTTGGTTTTTAATAGCTCAGAATTTAATTCTCGCAGAAATGGACACCGGGTAGGAAATGTGAGCTTTGTATGCTTTTACATTAAAAGTTCAGGAGCTATTTGTTTTATATGAGCAAATGGAATAAATCTGCGATAGTTCAGTTCTATATATTTGTAGATCAGTAATAGAAACCACTGGAGTGAAGTTTAGAATATTTCATATCGCATGAGAGGTACCGGTCACAGGTTGGAAGATTGAGTAGGAATCTTCATGATTTTGGTTTAGCAGTTATATTATTCACAAATTTTTCAGTTGTCTATTATGGGCTTTCATTCTGCGTTTCTAAATTGGATTAAGTATTACTTATAAAAAAGAAATTGCGTTGTAACAGTTGTCGGCATTTCCTTTGAACTTTTTCGCCTCTTCTGCTGTTCCCTAAGGGAGTATACTAAGCCCGCTACTGTTTGTTGTTTTATAAATGATAGAAGTAGCTACTTTCGTTCCGCAAAAATGTTGCTCTAAAACCAGATTGCACACTTCAGCTTCGAAACGACAATGACAGCCAGGAACTATGGTGTGTTAGTTCTCGGCACCATCAAAAGTACTTTAAAGCCACGTTTCCAAAAATCAAAATATCTTGCCGTAATCTTATAACATTTGTTATTCTTTGTTGCAAAGTTTGTATGAAATTAAAGATCTCGGCATTATTTTTTTGACTAACTTATTATTTAATAGGCATATTAGTCGTATTATTTCGAGATATTAATCGGTATCAGGGTTTGTCAGGCGAAATGGCCCCAAATTCACTGACCCTTTTACTATATATGTACGTATACTATAATATTTTATTACATAGATTTTGGCTCGTTATAATTTGGATACGCCTCTTTTAATTGGAGACAAAGTCATAAAATCTGCATAAACAGAATTGAACCTAAAGTCTTTGAAATTAAGAAGATCCGTCCTCTCGTTTTCATTTATTTATAAAATCTTCAGTGGCAGTATTGGTTGCTCATTTCTTTTGAAAATAATTAATTTCAATATACCACAGTGTAATCTTGATAGCTCTTCATTATCAATCAATTATCTCAAATACAAAAATCCTACGACCCCAGACAGCCAAACTTAGTAATGATGTAAGAAAGTGGCCGTTCTGTAAGAAATACATTTTCCACATTGCGCGATTAAATGCTGACATATTTAAGTGATAGAAAACCATTACGTGGGTCCTTTCGATTAAAGTTTCCATGATATTTAGCATAGAGGGGACTATGGATCATAGACTAATAGTTTTAAGTGGAATAAAAGGGAATAAATGAAATGAAATAGTGCCGGCTTAAGGTCACTAAGGCCGCGCCGAATGTCGTCCTTCAGTTCAAGAACTATTTTTGGGTTAATGGTATACACTTTTACTTTCAAAAAACTATAAAACTACTTTGGACAGTGTCAGATCATATGGCTTTGGTGGCCAGTGTCCATTGTTTTCGCATTTCGGTAGTGGATTGTCCTACGTTTCTCTATATCGTCCATTCGCATACATAATTCTCAATAATTAAACTTCCTTAGAGCTGTCAAACATTAACACTGTAGGATCGACACCAGGATGCAGTAATTTTTAGAATACCATGGCATGAAACGTCTCCTTATATTCAACAATCAAACAATGTTTATACTAATAAATAGTCGAGATTGACTGATTGACTCGATATAAGCAAAATGGTGGCTATATCTTTTAGAGTACTAATCATGACAATTTTTTCGAGACAAAGTACCTCAACTTAACCCTTCTTTGCATGATGATGGAAATTTCAATCATAATTAGTCAACAAAAAAAGGTATTCAAAACCCTTGTACTGTAAATTTGTTGTTGCCGGCAACTTTTTAAGCGTCTGTTGCGTACAACAAAACGCAGTTGTCAAAAAATAGCAAACGTCTCTGTGAATTACCAGGCCTAGAACTTGTCATTCCGCTGTTTGTTGTGAATGGAAGAAAGGAGCGAGATTTTAAATTGTTTTATGGAAATAAACAGAGATATAAAATACAATAAAAGTGAAAATGGGTGGAAAAGAGGTTTTTTTTATGTACAATTTATATCAAAACACTGTGAATAAATGTCTCAAAATTATGTGATGGAAATTTACATCACTATGCAGTAACTTCACTTGTAATGTATGGCAAACATTTTTTTGTAAACGTTTACTTTATATTGTTTTTTAGGGAAACTTTAATGAAAGAGATATTGAAGATTATCTTAGTAAGTTAGAAGGCGGTTGGCTCTCAGATGACTTGGCCTTGATGACCAAGATTCCGATGATGAAAAGCGCGATGCTGGTGAATTTATAAGAGTGTTGCAGGAGGTGAACGATGATGATGATGATGATATGGATGACGCTGCTGACATTGGTCCTCCTCTTGTAGAACCAGAAGATCAAGAACCCTCTCTCCCATCAACTTCATCCAATTTGCAGTCTTCATGCAGTTTTCCATTTGACAAAAGAAGCTTGATTTGGAAAAAAGGAATCTGGTGTATGACACAGATAAAATTACTTTCTTGGGGAGTTCTACTGCTTCAGGTGGTATATCTCACATTAGTAGAAGAGACAAATTTATATATAATACATAGTAATACCAGTTCATCTAAAGGGGTTTTCAATTGGCGCGGGTCGATTTTGGCGGCCTGTGGCAGCCATTTTGCTTTGGCGACATCTGTCAAATCTTTTGTTTATTATTCAATTGTTTATGCCAAATCATCACGTTAAGTTACACGATTGAACGGCACGTTCAAATGATAAAACGTATCAAAATGAGTGTTCATTAATGCAAACGTTGCGCGCATTGCGCCCATTTTTCGGTAGACGTGGTTGCCCTTCCAATTTCTTATGGCCCATATTGAACAATATGGACCTAGACGACATGTGGTTCCAGCAGGATGGCGCTACGTGCCACACAGCAAACGCCATTTTATTCCATTTCAACATCTACCCGTCCTTATTGAAAAACCCTTATGAACCCATTTCTTCAACAATGCCACTAAACAAGTTTGAGAAAATAAAGTTATCATTACATTTTAATAAAAATGATCTTCACAAGCCTATAGGTCATCCAGAACATGACAAGCTTTATGCAATCCGCCCTGTTATCAAGCATCCCAATGAGAGGTTTGCCACAGTGCCAATGAATCAAAGACTTTCTGTGGATGAACAGATGTGTTCTACCAAAATAGGGCATTTTTTAAAACAGTATTTTCCTAAGAAGCCCCCTTCAAATTATATGTTCTCTGTGATTTGATGGGATATGCCCACAAGTTTGAGGTATATTCTGGACAAGAGAATACAGAGAAACTCCCAGATAAACCAGAGCTTGGTGCAGCAGGAAATGTTGTAGATTGTTTGCTTCGACGAGTGCCAAGAAAGCGAAACCACATCATATACTTTGATAATTTTTATACCACTTTGCCATTGGTAGTTTTTTTAGCTAAATCAAGAATTCACACAGTCTGAACTGTGCAACAAAACAGGATACCAAATAATAAACTTCCAGAGAAGAAAAATTTCTTGAAAAAATCTGCGCCCAGAGGTAGTTTTGAGGAAAGAGTATCTGTGCATGATGGTATAGATTTGAGTTGAGTGGCTTGGAAAGACAATAAGATAGTAACGCTGTTATCTTCTTATTCTGGAGCATTGCCTGTAACTAAAGTCAATAGATTTGACAGGATAACAGAAGGAAAAATTGGTATTACTTGCCCGTTTATTGTCCAAGAGTACAATAAACATATGGGAGGAGTAGATCTCATGGATAGATTTTTGGGCAGAAATCATATAAAATTGAGGTCTAAAAAGTGGTATTTGCATATTTTTTTCATCTATTTGATCTAACTATTATAAACTCTTGGATTGTTTATAAAAAAAAAATGCTCAAGAAAGAGGTGAACCTAAAGAGAGTCTGCTTACAATGGGCCAATTCAGAAATGTATTGGCCTTTGTGCTATGCAACAGAGGAACCACCAAAGAAGCTAAAAGAGGGCGTCCTAGTACCAGTGTACTAGAAGAAGAATTCCAATCGAAAAAAAAACAGAAACGGTTCTCCAGCTCCACCACCTCCAAAAGGCATAAGAAAAGATGGTGCTGAACATTGGCCAAAAGTAGGTGGGTCACTCTGGTGGAAATTTCTCAAATGTAAAGGCCATTCCACAATTTCGTGTAATAAATGTGGCGTCAATTTGTGCTTAAATAAGAATAATAATTGTTTTTGAAATTATCATAGAGGATAAAGAAGATTGAGTAAACTATATTATTTTATTTATTTCGTACTGAGTACATTATTTTATTTACACTAGGATTTTAATTTTTTTTTCCTTTAATCTAGAGCACTAATTACATCACCCTGATTTATTAAAAAAAAAATAGAAAAAATCATGCAAAGAAGGGTTAATTAGTGGGGTGACATGATGCACTTACTCTAGGCATGTTAGACGTCGCCCTCCTGGTGCAGCTTCTAGAACAGTAGAACTCATATCGGACGGAGGCTGGCAGAGTGGTCGGTTTTTAAGTTTTTCTCCTCTCCCCTCTCAAAGCTAAAAGTCATTTGCGATATTTACTTCGCCGCAAACGGTTCCCTTGGCAATTGTTATGCAATTACTTCACAAGCTTCCCGTAAACACAGCAGAGCAGGAAATTTAAAATATCTATAAATAACTGTAGCCTGACATCTATTCCTTACTTACTTACTTAGGTGGCCATAACAACTCGTTACCGCGTTACGGCCGACCTCACTAGCTCTCTCCAGGCGCCTCTGCTCCGCGCGCGCTTTCTCCAATTCTGTACACCAAGCGAGCATAGGGTTTCCTCCACCTGGTCTTTCCGCCGGAGCAATGGTCTTCCTCTGCGTGGGCTCCCTTGGACCTCGCCCTCGAACACCTTCTTTGCTGGAGCTTCGTCATCCATACGCACGACATGCCCTAGCCAACGCAGGCGTTGGATGGCGGTGCGTTGAACTACGTCAATGTCGGCGTAGAGCTCATACAGCTCGTGGTTCATTCTTGAACGGTAGTCTTCGCCAACGCGCACAGGACCGAAGATCTTACGAAGAACTTTTCTCTCGAACACCCCAAGAGCGGCTGCATCGCTTTGTGACACTACCCATGCCTCTGCGCCAGAAAGCAACACGGGTATGATGAGCGTCTTGTAAAGTGTCAGTTTGGTCATGCGAGAAAGGGCTCGACTACTCGATTGCTTACTTAGCCCATAGTAACACCTAATAGCAAGAGTGATTCTCCGTTTGATCTCCAGACTGATATCGTTGTTGCTGTTAACGGCGGTGCCAAGATAAATAAATTCTGGCACAACTTCGAAAGTATAGTTGTCCGCAATGACGAGCGTTCCTACACGCCATGTGTTCCGCGTTGTAGACAGCATATACTTCGTTTTACCCTCGTTCACCGCCAGACTCACTCGTGATGATTCGCGGCCGATAATGTCAATGTCATCGGCGTACGCAAGGAGCTGGACACATTTATTCCACGTGCTGCAATATTCATGGAAGCAACAGCAAATGTTTTTGTGAAATCTTTTTTATGATGAGAAGTATTTTTGAAAAAATTTTAACTGATATGTTTGGCTTTGTTTTGTTTTATTTTTCCCACATTAAAAAGACGGATTTTTTTTTAAATAATTTGGTGCTACAAATCAAAACCAAAACAAAAAACACTATTTGTAAGACAACTAACATGGTGCTAGAGAAGAAGAAAGGAAATTATCAGGGATCGACACAAAAAATGGCTCTGGCTTTAAGGTAAGCGGACTTATTGATACACCCTCTACCATCATAAAGATAAATGAACACCGGCTTCCTATTCAAAATCAACCAGCTTTTGAACAAACGTGAAAATCGAATGGCATTTATTCTGTTCTGAGCATTAACATGGCAAACCCTCTGCTAATGAAAAATGTTATCTTAAACGAGGCGGAACTAAACCGAATGTAACTCGTGCACTCTCATTTATGCTTGAACAAATGCTACTACTAAGGTATCTTCGAATGCGAGAACAGATATGCGCATATAATTCTATACATACATATGTACACATATACATATAATCGAGTATTATGAATTTGTATTTTGATCTGGAAAAGCGTTCGACATGCAGGTAGTTAACGCCCTTTGTGGGTATTCAGGTGTGCATTGGTGTGTACAATACTCGTATGCATACATACACAGTCAATATTCTACGAACTGGGAGGTTAGAGTAACCTCTCCTACTCCGCTTTCTCTTGCCAAATTTGGCTCTAGTTGAGTATTGTAAAGCATTTTCATTGTGTATCAACTACAGTATACCCTTAATCACTATAAATCATCGAATTTAATTGCACAAACTCTTATGAATTTCTTGCTGCATTAAAATGTGCTGCTGCAGTCATCGTATTGGGGAAGTTTATTGAATAAAGCTGAGCTTCGGAGAGGAAATTCTTTGGCTATTCTAAAGCTATCTGTTCGGGGATATTTTGTTGTACGTAGAGCCATTTGTAATAAAATAAAAAATTTGAAACAAAAATCAGATGGAATAATTCTCAGCTCCCAATTTGCCCTAAAAAGTACTTTGACTCCACGCCATTCCCGGAACTGTCTCATAAACGTTCACTGAAGATTCCCTCATCCATTTATAAATTCGAAATGTACATAAAAGACTATGTGGTGCCTCCTGAAATATATCTACGTTACCGTATTTAAAACCTGCCGTGGCTAATTAATACAATGAGGCGTCGTACATTCATGATCTGGTTCGTCTATGTAAATTCAGTCCTAGCATGGTATAAAATTCGGTTCTTGGAAGCAGCAAATCACCTAGCGCCAACCTATTCTTACAGACGTTTCAAAAGCAACCCACATCGACTTCGCTGCAGAAGTAGAAAATTAGAGCCCACTGCTATTCTTAAAGTACATCCACTGCACTGACAGCTTCCCCTGTTTCCCAACTTTAAAAAACTGTGGTATGCCATCCTATTCTTATTCGTATCATTGGACTGCAGCCTTATCTGTCAAGGAAACCAGTTACACCCCCACTATAACCTTCTCTTTCTTCGTTAAGGGTGATATCTATCGGCTTATATTATATTAGGTTATTCAATAAATTTTTCGGTTCGATAATAAAAGCCAAATTTTATGGTTTGAAATACTCTTTATTATTATTTATTATATCGGCTGCCGTAGCCGAATGGGTTGGTACGTGAATCCACAGAGAGAACGTAGGTTCGAATCTCGGTGAAACACCAAAATTAGCGGTCGCCCCGGCAGGCAATGGCAAGCCTCCGAGTGTATTTCTGCCATGAAAAAGCTCCTCATAAAAAATATCTGCCGTTCGAAGTCGGCTTGAAACTCTAGGTCCCCCCATTTGTGGAACAACACCAAGTCGCACGCCACAAATAGGAGGAGGAGCTCGGCCAAACAGCCAAAACGAGTGTACGTTGGCGCGTACATGTGAGTGTGCTTATTTTTATTACATCAGTGAAGATGTGGAAATTGAAAATTCCCAATTTTTGTTCAAAAAATACCCAATCGGTGTTTCATGCGTTGTGGCATATAAAGAACGTGCATTTCAACAGCGCTCTCACGAGAAAAAAGTTTGCTCTAGTTGTCTTTGCTGCTCATTCGGCAATATTTTTCAATTTGCCCATGCGCATGTAAAGGGTGTTTTTTTTAGAGGTTAGGTTTTCAAGATGAAATAAAACGTATATAATTTAATGTTGTGGCCAAGAATTTAGCTTTATTATAAAGATAAGGGTTTGCCATTATGTTTTAAAAATGATTTCGGGCAAGTGGCCGCCGCGGCTGGCTCGAATAAATTCCAGCCGAGAGGCCCAATTTTCGACCACTTTTTGCAGCAATTGGGGCCGTATGTCAGCAATAACGCGCCGAATATTCTCTTCCAAGACGTCAATCGTCTCGGGCTTATCTGCGTAGACAAGCGACTTCACATAGCCCCACAAGAAATAGTCCAGCGGTGTTATGTCGCACGATCTTGGAGGCCACGCCACAGGTCCACGGCGCGAGATAATGCGCTCACCAAAAGTTTCCTTCAATAAATCGATTGTTGCGTTGGCTGTATGGCATGTAGCGCCGTCTTGTTGGAACCAAAGGTCGTCCACATCAACATCGTCCAATTCAGGCACGAAAAAGTCATTAATCATGGCTCTATAGCGCTCTCCATTGACTGTAACATTATGGCCGGCTTCATTTTTAAAGAAATATGGACCAATTATTCCCTCTGCCCATAGAGCACACCAAACAGTGACTTTTTGAGGATGTAACGGCGTCTCAGCAATGGCTTGTGGATTATGTTCACTCCGAATGCGACAATTTTGCTTATTGACATACCCATTCAACCAAAAGTGAGCTTCATTGCTGAACAAAATTTTCTTGTGAAAATCGGGATCGGTGGCCATCTCGTTTTGGGCTCATTCACCGAACGTGCGACGCGCTTGATAGTCGTTCGGCTTCAATTCTTGCACGAGTTGGATTTTGTGAGCCCGCAAACCAAGATCCTTCCGCAAAATCTTCCATAAAGTGGATGGGCACATCTCCAATTGCTGCGCGCGATGGCGGATGGACTCATTCGGGTCTTTTTCGTTACTCTGCTCCACAGCAGCAATAGCGTCTTCGGTGCGCACTGTACGACGTCTCTGAGGATGCGTATTATCCACTAGAGCAAACGTGGTGCGAAACCGATCCATGGTTAATCGAATTAGTGACTCTGATGGACGATTATGTCGACCGAATATTGGACGCAGCGCGCGATGCGTCGCGCGAACCGAACCATTATTTACGTAATAAATTTGCACGATTTGCAAACGTTGTTCAGGTGTAAGTCTATTCATTATGAAATGGCAAACCAAACTGATCATAAATCAAGTGACAGCTGTCAAAAAGGCCATCTACGAAAAAAGTAGTGCCAACTTGAAAACCTAACCTCTAAAAAAACACCCTTGAGCAAAGACATCGTTTCTTGCCTCTAGAACTCGTTACTATGGTTCTCCCTTCCTCTTTTCACCCAACCTACCACATCAATCAGTCCGTTGCCAAAAATTGAGTGATTGTGACTCTATGTTATTCCTTACTTAATGCTTGAAGCCTGTACTATGTTAACTTTTGACTTTTTAAAGTTTCAAACAGTTCCTTTTGAATTTAACAAAATAATTTAATTTACTAAAAGATTTTATATAAATTCCAGTAAGTTACTAATTATAACTTTTTGTATTATTGCGACTAGTTCATAAATATTTACAAATGACTAACAAGGAACTTAAATATGACAACTTTATACAATTTTCACTCTACACAACATAAAGCATGGAGGTATGAGATCGCTAGGTCTAGTGTGTCTGAATCTTAGTATCAATACGCCGGTTTCAATTGGATTATATGCCTGCTCATTGAGGTGGTTTATTAGTCCTTTTTTATGGGCTACGGCAATTTTTGCGATTTCAGTGTTGACGGAGTTTATTTTAAGGTCGCGCTCAATGTCGGAACTTCTGCAGTACCATGGTGATGGTGCCTTGACAATGCACCTAAGGAACTTATTTTGGAACTGTTGAATTTGGTTTTTCGTACTTTGAGTGGCACACCCCTCAGCTGCGCACCATATCAACATACTCATCTTGGATTTTTTTTTTATATGAGCCATTGCATGTTTTTGAGTTTGATTTCCAATTCTTTCGTCTTTTTCTTCACACGTTCTTTCTATCAAAGTTTACAATCAAGTATCATAGCTAGGTATTACTTCGTGGAGTTTGAGAATGTTACCTGTTAGTCATCTATGTACATATAGTATGTATGTGGTATATGTTGTATGTTGTGAAAACTACGTGTACAGATTTTGTTTGGTTTAGCTTAATTTTACCTTTTTAGGCCGCTGGTTTTAAAGCGCTTTGTAATGTTGCTATCGTTTCTATTTCAGTTCACCAACTGCAATCAGCGCAGTGTCATCTGCAAACATTCCTGTGAAGTAATTAGGGTCAGACGGTAGGTCATGTGTGAAGATAAGGTACAGTAGAGGCCCAAGATGAAGAGGCAGATCTATATGTGTCTGCAGCGACAGCCACGCTGCGCTTATGGCCTTAGACAGCCTTCCAACCACATCAGGGATAGTCAAGTCCTGTAAATCCAGGCTTAACTATGTCGGTGGACATAATAGCCTGATGCTAACATGGGTCCCGGGACACGTGGGTATCGCGGGTAACGGGACCTCTGACTCCTTAGCTAAGATGGGTCCTGAGGCCAACTTCTTTGGCCCAGAGCCCGTTTTGCCACTCCCTTCACAGCCACGGCTGGCAAATGGGTAACTACCACCCACAAGCGAGCTTGGCAGGCTGAGAGAGGCTGCAGATGGACTAAACTGATGTTACCTGTCATGTCCGATCGACTGTCGTAAACCCTTCTGTCATTAAGCAGAGGGGAGTGCAGACGGCTGGTTGGACTGATGACGGGCCACTTTCAGTGGGCGAAGCACATGAAAAGGTTGGGCATCTCAGACAGTGTACTCTGTCCAGCTTGTGAAGAGTAGCATGAGATGGCGGACCTCTTCCTGTGTGTCTGCCCCGCCTTCGCTCGCATCAGGTTTGAGGTCTTTGGCACTGATGTGTTAAGAAGCGACCATCTTGGCTCCTTGGCCCCACAAGATCTACTCAGATTTCTTCGGAGATCGGGTAGATTTAAAGAAAATTAAAAGGGAATCCAAGTGTAGTACAATGGACTTAATTAATGTCTGAGTGCTGCACTTGCTAGTTGCGCCGACAAAACAAAAAAAAAACAAAAAAACAAAGTGGTCCAAGAACGCTGCCATGAGGTATCCCTGCCTTTATTTGTCGAAGACTTAAATAAGCATATCTTGTTTGGTTCGAAAGTAGCGATCTGATATGATATGATATGCTGGTGACTGACGTACAGAGCAATCTTAAATTATGGAGGGAACACTTCTCGAACCTGTTAAACAGTGACAGCTGCGCATGTCATAGAGAATGTGAAGATCCCGATACCCCAATCGCCGACGACGGAATTGTAGTTCCGTGACCCGACCATGACGAGGTGAGAATAGCAATATCACGGCTAAAGAACAACAAAGCCGCGGGCGCCGACGGACTGCCGGCTGAGCTATTCAAACATGGCGGCGAGGAGCTGGTAAGGTGCATGCATCAGCTCCTATGCAAAATATGGTCGGATGAAAGCATGCCTGCCGATTGGAATTTAAGTGTGCTCTGCCAAATCCATAAGAAGGGCGATCCTGCAATTTGTGCCAATTACCGCGGGATTCGTCCTCTAAATATCGCCTATAAGGTTCTAGCGAGCGTATTGTGTGAAAGGCTGAAGCCCACCGTCAACCAACTGATTGGACCTTATCAGTGTGGCTTCAGACCTGGAAAGTCTACCATCGACCAAATATTCACAATACGCCAAATCTTGGAAAAGACCCACGAAAGGAAAATCGACACACACCATCTTTTCGTCGACTTCAAAGCTGCATTCGACAGTACGGAAAGGAGTTACCTGTATGCCGCTATGTCTGAATTTGGTATCCCCGCAAAACTAATACGGCTATGTAAGATGACGTTGCTCAACACCTGCAGCGCCGTCAGAATTGGGAAGGACCTCTCCGAGCCGTTTGATACCAAACGAGGTTTCAGACAGGGTGACTCGCTGTCGTGTGACTTCTTTAACCTGATGTTGGAGAGCATCATACGAGCCGCAGAACTTAATCGCTCAGGCACAATATTTTATAAGAGCGTACAATTGTTGGCGTATGCCGATGATATCGATATCATCGGCCTTAACAACCGCGCTGTTAGTTCTGCCTTCTCCAAACTGGATAAAGAGGCAAAGCGAATGGGTTTGGTGGTGAACGAGGACAAAACGAAGTACCTCCTGTCTTCAAACAAACAGTCGACGCACTCGCGTATCGGCACCCACGTCACTGTAGACAGTTATAATTTCGAGGTTGTAAAAGACTTCGTTTATTTAGGAACCAGCATTAACACCGATAACAATGTCAGCCTTGAAATCCAACGTAGAATCTCTCTTGCCAACAAGTGCTACTTTGGACTAAGTAGGCAACTGAGCAGTAAAGTCCTCTCTCGACGAACAAAACTAACACTCTACAAGACTCTCATCATGCCCGTCCTAACGTATGGCGCAGAAGATTGGACGATGACAACATCCGATGAAGCGACGCTTGGAGTGTTCGAGAGAAAGATTCTGCGTAAGATTTTTGGACCTTTGCACGTTGGCAATGGCGAATATCGCAGACGATGGAACGATGAGCTGTATGAGCTTTACGACGACATAGACATAGCGCAGCGAATAAAGATCCAGCGGCTTCGTTGGCTGGGTCATGTCGTCCGAATGGATACAAACGCTCCGGCTTTGAAAGTATTCGATGCGGTACCAGCTGGTGGTAGCAGAGGAAGAGGAAGGCCTCCTCTGCGTTGGAAAGATCAGGTGGAGAAGGACTTGGCTTCACTTGGTGTGTCCAACTGGCGCCGGTTAGCACGAGAAAGAAACGACTGGCGCGCTTTGTTAAACTCGGCCAAAATCGCGTAAGCGGTTATCGCGCCAATTAAGAAGAAGAAGCAAACCAGTGTGACAAACTTTACTAAGTGTCTTTGCACATCCAGGAATACGCCAGAACATACTTTTTGCTTTCGAGTACTTTTTCTCTTCTGTGCTTGGTCCTGTATACCTGATCAATTGCAAAGTGTTTACTTCGAAAACCAAACATGATAGGTTGAATAGTTTTGAACTTTTATGTATGATTGGATATGTATTTCCGATATCATACAGCCATCCGCATTCTCCGAATTGAGTGTAATCTCCATGTCATTTTTGTGCTTTAGTAGACCGTTCGAGTTCCATAGAAGTATTTTTAGAATTTTAGACATAGTTAGATTGTGATAAGTGCATCCCAAGTTTATATAAGTGTCTTTCCAGTGATTTATTGAAATTCATTTGCTCACTCAGCTTCTGCAGTATCTGTGCTAGTGGATCTTCAGAGCAGCCAATATCATTAGTTTGAAGTGAAAATGTTATTAATAGATACTTATAAAACGCAATAGTCTTATGCTAATGGCAGTAGCTTTAATAAATAAAACCAATACTACTTATACTAATAGTTATACTATTTTTATTATCTTACATCGATTTTAATATAAGAGAGATAGTCAATATGCATCAACTCCGCACTCAGTTCACCAAAAACCGGACATACCATATAAAATTCTGTACGAAATTATTCACCTCTTCATTTACTTTTTTTTTCAGTATGTCAATTTTGGTCGCTCAAAGTTAGCCGAGTGCCAATAAAGCAACTCAAGTGGCATAAAATGCATCAAAATGACAAAATTGCGTGTAATAACCGCAATGGTGACACAACACTTAGGCGGCATACACATTTAACACTCCAGGGAGGATAAAGTTTCATTGCTTTATAATTAACGGACAATTATGCAACTAAAAATTACATTCAAAGCTACGAGTATTTAACATTGCCACTCTATCTCATGCTGTATTTTCATGCAACAAAAGCTTTTTCATATTATAATCAGCATGGGAAATGCCACAAAACAATTAGTAGAACTCAAACCGCTAACAAAGCCCTAAATGTATGCATGCAAAATAGCTGCCGGGGAACGTTGCGAACAACAATGCTGAATTTGCGCCCACCCAGCCAGAGAAACAACTGCAACATTGTTACTACATAATATCATAAATCGTTATGATTCTGATGTTTATTTCTGCTACTAGAACAAAATAAGATCTATAATTTCACTAGATGGCTACCACAACCCGCATAGTGGAAAACTTTTGAGAAATTCATTAAATGCCGCCAATATCTTAACGATAATAACGGCCTAAGGTAGAACACCATTTTATAGGTCTTTACAATATTGAGGAAAATGGTATGGCTCACGAACTTTAGCAATTTGATCAATTCTTTTTAAGTAAGCAAATTCCAAAAAATTGTCCCTAGCACTAGACACAGACCTGTGAGGTACTTACCTCTCGAAACGAGAGGAATGGGGCTCATTCGACTAACTACTGTCTGCTCCTGGAGAGGTGGGCGTCAACTCAGCGATCGCTGGGCAATTACACACACTTGTAAGGTCGCGAAATCTTTCAGGCCGCGAGTGAATCGGAGGCGCTTGAGATATGTCCTGAGTTTAACAAAATCTCCGCTCTTAAATTTCGTAGGTACCGTACAGGAAATTGGCTGTGCGGTATATATGCTGTGAAACTTGGCATTGCTTCGAGCCCTTTTTGCGACAGTTGCATGGAGGATGAGGTAGAATCATCTCCGCACTTTCTCCTTAAGATGTAACCGTCTTGGCTGTCATTTTTTGCTACGCCTGCTGATGAATTTTATCAGTAGTATGAAACGACCAACACTACCGTGAATCAGTATCCGTTCAGCGGTCTTCCTCCTCCCTTTCTTCCCTTTCTTCCCAGTCTACTTATCTCTTTTACAATGGTATCACAAAGGACGAATTTTTGATTTTCGTCCAACTGTTCCCTATGGGAACCATTACAACCTAACCTAACCCCCTTTCGAGCGTTTTGAAAATATACAGGAAGCAGACAATATTATCGACGCAAATGCGACCCACATCTAGAAGCAAGTTTGAAACTGGCGCTTGTGGATCAGCTTTTGTCGTTCATAAACAAGATGACGACTGGACGTCACGTGAATTTAAATTACATGACACATGCACTGTCTTCCAGGCTGAAGCTCTAGCAATTGACGCTGCACTGAAGTGGGCTCAGAGAGAATTGAAAACGGAAAAACTAGTCATATATAGCGACAGTCGCTCTTGTTTGAAAGCTATCCAAAATCGGAGCAATCCTAATCTCTTAATAGCACCAATTCATCAGCACCTGCAGCTTCTTCGCCAGGGATACAGAATTGACTTTTACTGGGTCAAAGCACACATCGGTATTGAAGGAAACGAGCGCGCAGATGAGCAGGAAAAAGAAGCTGCAAATCAAGGAGTTGATCGAGTATTCACTGCATTTCCTTTAAGCTACGCTATACGGCACATTCGTCTTAAAATATTCGAGTCATGGCAACAGGAATATGCCGACGATACCACTGGCTCTATTACGAAGACTTTCTTCCCAATTCTTGAAGATACGCAACTATACCAAAATAGCATTGGGTTCTATATTACTAAAAGCACCTTCTATGTCCATAAATGCGACAAGAGAGTACTCCTTATTGTGAAGGGAAGTTCCCACTGTTTGCACCAGTGAATGAAGCGCCGTTTCAGTCGATTTCCCTTTAGTGTAGGCATGTTGTGCCTCAGAGATCAACTTAGTATCAAGTTGGGTTTTGATTTGCTCACCTAAGACTTTTTCAAAATCCTTCAAGCAAAAAGAGGTTAGGCTAATGGGCCTGAAGTTGTTTGGTTTGCAGTGTGAAGGCTTCCCCGTTTTCGGAATGAATACTATCTTCGATTTCTTCCAAATTGTCGGAAGGTAAGAGAGATTTAAACACTTGTTAAAGATCCTTGTTAACCAAGGCAGTAGAATTTCCAGTCCTTCTTGAAGTTCTGCTGGAATGATGTTGTCAGGACCTGGTGATTTATATTTTTTGTTTTAAATATTTGCACTAAAATACAAATTAATTGAAATAATAATCTACTCGAAACGAAGTAAGCGCGTAGAGACCAAGGAAAAAATAACCCCAGTAGTAGGGTAAATTTTTTCATAAGCCTAAAAACGCGAGATTAGCGTTACATCATCTGACAGCTGGGCACGATTTTTGACCTAAATTTGATAGAACACATTTTGTTTATATGTATGTTCACGGGGAATCTCCATAAAACGAACCCAATTTTTCAGCATAGGATGCGCCGATGAACTCAGTGTCTATGTCCACGGTTAAATAAACGGCCCGAAATTTGTTTGCATGCTTCCCCCTAACCTGGTAGGGATAGTGTTGAGTTCCTGCCATCTTTTGGCAGTTTAGGTCACACATATTCAACCGCAGCAGAAACCTTCAAGCTGTATTTGTTTGACCCTAGTTTTCACTATAGTTGTCCACTAATATGACTGGCATTATTCCGATTACACATCCTTTGGTGTGGAAATAAACTCTCAACACTCACTAACTTCAACCAAGCGACGTTGCGCCCATTGCCGAGATATGATAATAACGTTTGCAAATACAAAAGAATAGGAATTGTTGAGTGGAAAGAGCCATGAGTCATTGAAATATGTAGTACCTTATGCAAATAATTCGAACGGAATACCACAAGATTTCTCATCTTATATTAGCACTACTCGAACTTATTTGATGCTGGGATAGCATAGGCAAGAGTCAGAGAAAAATATAAATGTATTATGTGGTTTAAATGCACTCCGCACACACTACTTACGCAACTTGAGCATAGAAAGTTGCTGCTGAAAAACCGAAACAATAAAAAAACTCAAGCATGGTTGGGCGAGCAAAGTAAAAAGCTGGCGTCACGAAGAGGGGGCCTTCAACTTAATTTCAACGCCTTGTAGCGCAGCTAGCATTTAAAAATATTTTACTTACTAACATATGTGCATTCATAAAATTGCATTTATATATAATTATTTGCATAAATCCTTGAAAAGCTCCTTTGATTATTTTCGGAGTTTTATAGGCATCGGCTGTGGATAAAATCATGACTTTGGGCGATCACTTTGCAAGCGTTATACTATCTCGAACCAAATGGCTATCTTATAAATCTTACATAATAACAAACTACACGGTGGTGAGCTCGGCGTAAATATGTTTAATAAGGCTATTAGATGTATGTCAATGCATGAATAGATTAGATGTAGGCTATATAATATACCAAGCTGCTAAATTAAAGCTGGGTTGCATTGAAATTTGAAAAGGTCGAGCCAAGGAGCGACAGGAGATTTGGTGGCTCCTAAAACACTCAGGCTAAAAAGCCCATTGTATTTAAAGCTCTGGAAAGAGGGTAGATAGTCAAGGAGAGAAGGAGAAAAGTATCAGAAAAAGAGATAGGAAAGAATAGAGACAGAGACAGAGGTAGTTAGTTCTGTGAGAATTTTCCAGATTCTTTGGCAAATCTGTAAATATCCTCCAGTTTTAAAGAACGAATATTACTCATTCTCACGACATCGGACCCAAAACTCGTAGCTGTGCTTTAGCAAAGGCAGGACACTCACAGAGAAAGTGCTCAGTGCTATTCGCCTCCTCCAAGCATGACAGGTACATTGGGTCCTCAATGATTCCAATGGCGGTCATATGCTGACCTCATGGGTTGGGTCCTGTTATGATACCAACCATCAACCGAACGTCTTTCCTTCTAAGTTTTAGTAGAAAGTTTGAGAGTTTTCTCTTCGGACTTGTTACATACCACTTTGCACTTCTGCAATGTTCTGGACCATACCATCGCTCTTTATGTAGATTGCCTGCATAATCGCTGATCCAATTCATGATTCCTGCGGAACTGATTCCGATTATTGGCTCTGGCCCCTGTGGAGGAACCGCTGATCCACAGTTGGCCAGTTCATCGGCAATTTTGTTTCCTTGAACACCGGAGTCTCCTGGAACCCATATAAGTACAAGCCTGTTTTGTCTTGCGACAGAATTAAGCTTCTTCTTACATTCTTCAACACTCTTTGAGGTTTGCTTCGCGTTCTGCAGGGCCTTCTGTGCAGTCTGACTGTCACTGAAAACTCCAATATGTTTCCCGCTCCATCTCCTGTCGATTAGCCATTCGGCTACTTTCAGGATGGCAAAAACTTCCGTTTGGAAAACAGTTGCCATTTCCCCCGTAGCATAGTGATATTTGTTACTATCGTTTAAGTACCATCCGGCTACAGACCCTATTTCATTCTTGGACCCATCGGTAAAGAAAATATCCGTCAAACCTCTCTGCAAGCATTCTGGATTGCTCCATTGCTCACGCAATGCAAATCTGGCATCAAATTTCCTTTCAAATGAAACTGTGGGTATCAGGTCATCTTTAGGTGCCAAAAACAATGGATACTGCTCAGATAGCATCTTAAAGATTTCTCTGTGTCTCGAAGTTCCGCCCTCATGCCAGAAACAAATATTTATGGAGTCTACACATTGCGTTTATATCTTAAGATCCAAGGGGAGCAAATCAAGCATAGCATTCAGGGCATTATCAGAGGTGGTACTCATGGCACCCGTGATGCATAAACATACACTTCTTTGCAACCTGTATAGTTCCCGGATTGTGGACTTAACCATGCTCCGTCGCCACCAGACCACAGTAGCGTAAGTGATGATTGGTCTGATAAATGCTGTGTATATCCATAGGACCACAGTAGGTTTCAGACCCCAGGTTTTACCAAAGGCTCTACGGCATTGCTGAAAAATCTTCAATGCACGATTCACCTTCAGTGAAACGTGTGTCTCCCAACTCAGCTTCTTATCCAAGATTACTCCTAGATATTTAACCTCATCGGAAAGACCATGTGTCATACCTTTCAGTTTTGGAAGACTGAGTCCATCCAATTTTCGTTTTCTCGTAAACAAGACTATGGTTGTTTTGTTCGGATTAACGGAAAGACCTTGTCTCATGCACCAATCATCGATTTTTTCCAGAATCCTCTGCACTTTCGTGCAAAGCCTCCTTAAGGATTTATCCGATGTTAGCGCACAGACATCGTCCGCATATGCTTGGACATGAAAACAGAGTTCCTGCATCTCCTCTAGTAGAGAGTCTACGACGAAGCACCACAGCAGCGGAGAAAGAACACGCCCTTGGGGCCATCCTTGCCTGGCCCTGACTGTGATTTGTTCGTCACCGCTCCCACCAGCGGTTAACATCCTCTCAGAGAGCATGGAATATATCCATTTTACAATGGTTTGATTAACTCTGTACCGTTCGGCAGAAGAACATATTGAGCCGAAAGTGGCATTATCAGAAGCCCCCTCAATGGCCACGAACACGACCATTGTGTATTCCTCAGCTTCCAACCCGGCTTCCATCTTGCTAACAAGATCGTGTAAGGCTGATTCACACGATTTTCCACTGTGGTAGGCATGTTGATTTGTACTAAGCGGGCTTCCCGGCAATAGCCACACTCGAATATGTTTCTCCACCACTCGTTCTAGACTTTTCAATACGAACGATGTCAAACCGATTGGTGCAAAACTTTTTGCCAGGGAATAGTCGTCTTTTCCTGGTTTCGGAATAAATACTACTCTACGCTCTTGCAAGACAGGCTGTGAAGATCATTTTCAGGGCCTCAATCAGCCTGTCTCCTCCTTTTTTAAGCATTGCTGGATATATTCCGTCAGGTTAAAGTCGATTCTTTTGTCACTATCCGACTAGCAATATATCAGCTGTACCTAGAGGTTCCACCGTTGCTATCGTTATTGTTCATGCCACTCTCTTCTTCAAAGAGAGTTGTACTGCCCGGAAAATGGGTTTCGAGTAGAGCATTAAACGTTTCCAATTTGGGATGGTGTATGAACCATCAGGTTTTCGAATGGAGTTCAGCCTTACTGAGCGGTCTAGATGAAGGACCTTACAAACTGTCACTGTTTTCCTCACTTCTTCGACGTTACTACTCTTTTTTTATATTCTCTCTGTATAAGTTGATGATTAGCCCAGTCCTCTTCTGTTTGGGTATCTAAGGCCTTATTAAGAAGTTTTCTGGACCGTACACGAAGTTTCGATAGTTCAGGGTTACACCCTGTCTACAAACCTCCGCCTTTGCGTGATGCTTTTCGGCTGCGTAGTGCAAAAGGCAATGGGCAAAAAAGCAGCAACATTTGCTCTATTGTTGTTAAGCTTTGTGCAGAGACATGATCGCAATCAGCACTTAAAATCTATTGCTATATTCCGCAAATCCAAAAAGAGATCGTTTGCGCTCTCTGACGTTGGATTGCCGGGATACGGGTCAATTATTCTACCTGAGAGCCTTCCAAAGCTAGTGTGAGAAGTAATGTGTGCCTCAGAACTTAAGTGAAAAAAAAAAATTAGCATCGGCATTCCCTAATCGTGAAAAATGAGCAGCACAACAGAGGTCAATAACCTTATTAGTACTAGAACGTGAACATTCTTATAAATATATGCATTTTGTGCAATTTTTGATGTCATCATTCTCAGTCAGGGGTAAAGTCCATGTTAAACGGAAGGAAAATAAAACACCCCAACCAGAGTAGAATGAATGCTCTCACAAGCACAGCAATTTAGGTATTTACGCTCACGCTTCTTATCGATGTTTTTTCTCTCAGATATAAGTTTAGAATTTAATATAATTTAAAGTTTTTACTTTGTCTTCGACATGTATTTGTATCCGCTTTCCTGCGGAGGGGCGACCACTATTAAAAAAACCTTTTTCATCGTTCGTCCAGAGTGAGTTTCGAATCCGGGCCCTACCAACTAATGGGAACCACGTTCAAATTCGTTCGGCTATGGCGGCGAGATCATTCTTAATGCAAATTTCGAGTTGTTGCGGGGTTACTGTTCTGGAGCTAGATATTAGGATTCCGTGAAACGGATGTCATTCAACCTGAAATTACTACCATCTTCCAGAAGTCAACGTTGATTGACGTTGATTTTTGTTCCCTGACTAAGGCAACTAGACTAAGTGGTTTTGTTTTTTGCTAAAAATTAGCTTATTTTGGGTTGCACGGCCATTGAAATGACCTGCACGTACCATCATTTTTTGTTTTTTGTTTTTGTTTTACTATTTTATTATTTTATTAAAAGCTTGCTTTTTCTTTTTTAATTTTTTGACTGAAAATTTTTAAAAAGCAGTTGAAGAATAATTTAATTATTGTGGCTGATAGATTAATTTTGATGGAGATAGCAAAACAAATTAAGAAAAAACTGAAGCATAACAAAAGGGTGGAATCAGTAGAGAAGCTAACTCGACTTTTTAATAATTTAATCTGTTATTTTACTTTTACTTTGTTATTCCCATCACACACAGGAAACTGAAATATTTTAAAAGACAACTTTATTGATATAATGTTGATATCAGAAACCCATTTCACAGAAAAAACCTTTTTTAATATAAGAAACTTCGAACTTATCGCCACTAATCACCCTAGTAACAGGGCTCACGCCGGTTGCGCTGTTTTGGTTAAATCAAATATCAAATATGATGTACTCGAACCAACTCAAACATTACCAATACAAGCTGCTGGGGTCAAACTGAATTGCAATAATATTGACTTACATATTTATGCTTTGTATTCGCCGCCTAGACATAGCATCACAACTTCAGAATACGAAAACTTGTTTAATTCCTTGGGAAATAGATTCCTTGTGGGAGGTGATTATAACGCTAAACATCCCTGGTGGGGCTCACGTATCCCTAACCCAAAAGGTAGAGAACTTTACAAGTGCATTACAAAGAATAATTTTAAAATTTTATCTACTGGGGAACCTACTTATTGGCCAAGTGATCCACTCAAAATACCTGATCTGCTTGATTTTGCTGTTTATAAAGGCATTCAAACCCCATTGCTAGATATTGCTAGCTCTGAAGGACTTAGTTCAAACCACTCACCGGTTATTATAAGTTATAGCACTCTTATTAATACAAAGCAATCATAGTATATTGGATTGAATAACACTGTGCGACAATTTTCGGGTCATCAAAATCAAACCGCACCGGACCTTTTTTTTCTGAAAATATACCTATTCAATAGCAAAACCCTCGCTGGGTTTTTAAAAGTTAGCTCGATTTTCTTTTTTATTGCGTTTTGAAGTTTTCTATTTTCATGAGATTTTGGAGTTTTACCTGTACGCTAAATTTGACTTATAAATCGACCTTTGTTTGATTTAATCGATTTATTTTGTCATAGCTTGATGCAGAAATTTCGTACATGTACAAATAAACTTATTTTGAGAAGAACCTATATCTCAATACGCAATTTTGAATACCAAAATTTCAAAAAATTGTATGTTTTTACCATTTTTTACTGTAATTATGAAAATAATTAAAATTTCTCACTATTTCTTCTAGCAAAAATGTTGCAAAATGTACTAAAAAAGTCATTTATAAGATAAAAACATAAAACTGAACTTTAAGTTTGTTATTTTCTAAAAAAATAAATTTTTAACAAGATTTTTTTTCATAAAAATAATTTTTTTATACTCTGCTTTAAATTTTTTTTTAAATATCTAAAAACTCTGTAGGTAAAAATATTAAATAGATTAAGTAAAAAGAATATAGACTTGAATTCTTATATTTTTTTTTTTATTAAAATAAAGAATTTTTACGTACTAAAACCTTAGAGACGAGCTCTTTTCGACAATGATTGAATTTCAACATCATCATTATCAGAGTAATCAGATTCATCAGTAAAGAATTCCATGCCTGTCTCTTCTTCTTCTACCTCATATTCTTTTTCCTCCTGGTTACTCCATTCCGTATTGTTCACAAAATATTTAGCGCGTCAAATGTGTTTTAGGAGTTGTTATGCACGAACCTGATCTCGCAAGACTGCTGCGATCTTAGAACAGGTAAAATCGTTGGGAACAAATTTTGGAATTTCTAAAACAAACATTTCCTGATAAGATAGACTACAACCTTCTTTATACTTTTTATTTTGGAATGTGTGCTAGCCACTTTTCTATGTACTTAACAGGCTAAAAGTCTTGTGAGACCAATCTTGCTTTTCACTACTCACGATCACATTTTGTTACATCCAATATTCATTGGAAAACCGTATCTGGAAAAAATACTAGCAAAAATAGAAAAATCTGAAAATGTGTATAACGGGTGGTTACGTATAAAATTATTTTCATAATTACAGTAAAAAATGGTAAAAACATACAATTTTTCGAAATTTTGGTATTCAAAATTGCGTATTGAGATATAGGTTCTTCTCAAAATAAGTTTATTTGTACATGTACGAAATTTCTGCATCAAGCTATGACAAAATAAATCGATTAAATCAAACAAAGGTCGATTTATAAGTCAAATTTAGCGTACAGGTAAAACTCCAAAATCTCATGAAAATAGAAAACTTCAAAACGCAATAAAAAAGAAAATCGAGCTAACTTTTAAAAACCCAGCGAGGGTTTTGCTATTGAATAGGTATATTTTCAGAAAAAAAAGGTCCGGTGCGGTTTGATTTTTGATGTCGCACTGTGTAATAAAAACCAAATCAAAATTTCCCAAAACCAGATAACAGAAAATGTGGAACTTAAGACCTCAATCAAGAGCTCAGCAGAACTGGACAACGCAGTTGAAACATTTATATTGTTAATTCATAAAGCAGTTTATGCATCCACAATCGAAAATAGAGCAGACTTTACACCTAGACGTCGTGCCTGCGTGCATGTATCTGCAGATATTAGAGCATTAATTCAACAAACAAGAAAATTACGAAAAAAATGGCAAAATACTAGAAGCCCAGCAGACAAAACTCTGCTAAATAGGGCCACAAGTGAACTTAAAGACAAACTTAAAGAATTTAGAAACAAATCAATATCAGATTATATTGAAAATCTAAATGACAATAGAAACGATGATTACAAAATATGGAAAGCTACGAAGTACCTGAAGCGCCCAAAAAAGTGAAATGTGCCTATAAAGGACTCCAATGATGCATGGTGTAGATCTGATACCAGCAAGGCAAAAGCATATGCGAAACATTTAGAAACAATTTTTACACCTAAACAAAGTAATAGCAACGATTCCGATGTTCTTCAATTTCTCGATGCCCCATGTCAATTATCATTACCAATCAACCATATAATATAACACCTGCAGAAATGTGTATTGAAATCGAAAAGCTCGACAAAAATAAATCTCCAGGATAAGACAAAATCGATGCTAAAATAGTTAAGTGCTTACCAAAAAAAGGTATTATGTTTCTGACACTATTATATAATTCTATACTAAGGTTAAGCCATTTCCCTACGCAGTGGAAATGTGCAGAAATTGTGATGGTCTACAAGCCAAACAAACCAGAAAACGAGATAAGCTCGTATAGACCTATCAGCCTTCTGGCGCTAACATATTCTCAAAAATATTTGAGAGAATATTTTTACGTAGAATCTCACCAATACTCAAAGAAAATAACATAATACCTGAACACCAATTTGGTTTTCGCAGACATCATGGCACACCTGAACAATGCCATCGAGTTGTAAATTTCATTATTGACTCCTTTGAGCGAAGAGAATATTGTTCCGCTGTGTTTCTGGATATACAGCAAGCATTTGATAAAGTTTGGCATCATGGTCTGCTATATAAAATGAAAAAAATCTTCCCTTCACCAATTTATTTAATTCTTAAGTCTTGTCTTGCTAACAGATCCTATTATGTTAAAGTAAATGATGAAACCTCCGCAATAACATACATCAAAGCTGGTGTACCTTAAGGAAATGTCCTCGGACAGGTCATTTACACAATTTTCACATCAAACTGAAAACGTATTTATTGCTACATATGCTGACGACACTGCTATAATGGCATCAAATCAATCTTCGATTGAAGCTTCCAACTTAGTTCAGAAGCAACTGGATGAGATAGAGTCATGGCTAGATCGTTGGAAAATAAAGGTCAATACAAATAGGTAAATCTGTACACGTGCTATTCACTTTAAGGCGAAACGACTGTCCCCCTTGCCACATGTATGGCAGTACGATTTCGAAACATAATAGCGTCAAATACTTAGGATTGCATTTAGATAAGCGCCTAACATGGAAATGTCACATTCAAGCCAAAAATAAACTGTTAAAAATGAAAACCAAAAAACTGTATTGGCTACTTGGGTCTAAATCAACTCTATATCTTGAGACTAAACTCCTATTATATGTATAAAGCTTTATTGAAGCCAGTTTGGACTCATGGCGTTCAGCTCTGGGGCACATCCTCGAATTCAAACATTGATATATTGCAAAGATTTCAGTCGAAAACTTTAAGACTAATTACAAATGCTGCCTGGTACATCACGAATAAAGCTATACATTCAGATCTAAATATTCCTTTTTATTAATTTCATTAATCGATTCAATACGACATACTTACGCAGAATTAGTTATCATGAAAACTTACTGGCAATTACTCTATTGGACGAAACCAATGACCAGTGGGAATAATTTGTTGAGGACCTATGTTCCATGTAGGAATATATATTTTCATCCCTGAATTGTTTTTGAGCGTAAGATGTTTAAAAGAAAAAAACCCGTTTGGAGACGCCTTATGAATGGAGAAGCCTGATCAGCGGTTTGAAGTAGTTCACGCGGACACAATTAGTCCATTGCCACTGTCCATCAGTCCATTTCCGCTACTGCTTAACGTTTCTCGCTCGTTTTCAAGTGGGCCAGAGGCTGTTTCTCTTACGGACATTTGGGCCAAAACTGCATCAAAGCGTGTAACTAATACACGGAATCCAATTTGAATTAAACCTCTCCGAAATGCTCCACACACTAGATACACCGCACGAGTGAACGTCGCTACAGCGCCCACAGGCAAACGACCCCGTTAAGCGATGATATCGCGCGTTCAAAAACGCCTTTATAGCCACGAGCAAAGATGAATGAGTTTTACTTGAATGAGATATCTGCAAAATGCTGTTGGAGCTAAACATTATCATACCAAATATTAAATGAATCAAAAAATTTATTAATTAAAATTTTCACAACTTTTAAAAGCTTCAACGGCCAATGAAAGGAAACGAAAATAAAAATTAACTTTTTCGAAGAAGCAAGCAGCTTTGCAAAAATAATCAATTTGGAAGGAAAAATTCTCTTTACTTGGATACAGTTTGCAATTTTAGGTTCCCTACCGGAGATCTTTCAGCGAAATAAACTTCAAAGATGAGTATGCAAAAAACACGTCCATATATTTTCTTCTAAAAAAAAGAATCAAAATTGATTGGGGGCTAATAATTAAAATTAAAAATAAGGAAGCTTGCAATTGGTTTTAGAGCTATGCTTCCATAGATTTTTTTATTCAGAATTGCCAGTAGAAGACTTCCATCGTCGAAACAAAACCTTTTTTTAATAACAAATTTGCCCGCCCTATTGTCAGTATTTTACACATTTGTTAATTAAGGGGGAGCTTGGTTTATAAGGTAAAAAAAATCATCAAATCAATCAAAATAATCGTTTTAAGCGATTCCTAATATTTTTCAGAATATTCACACAAAGTTACAGAGCGTAATTCTCAATATTTCCGTAGATACAAAGCCAAAGGTAGGCGAGCGTTAGGTAGTTACGCTGTGACCGGACAGCTATAGTACAAACTTTATCTTCTTTTCTCGACTTTTCGTTTTTATGATTTCTTTGAATTGGCGTACATGAATGGAAAAAAACGAATGAACCTTTTGAAATGAATCATAGCTTGTTCCCTTCAGTATTAAATTCTCTTCTATTTGAACTAACAAAATAGGTAAAAAATTTTTCAAGATTTTTATACCAAGTTGAAGTGAATTTTTTTTTTATAGAAAAGCATTTTTTTCTTTAAAACCTCCAAAAAGTTGAAATTTTGGAATTTCTCTCAGTTTTCTTAGTTCATCTAGAATAAAAAATCCTGATAATTAGAAATCCATTTGAATTTTTTGCTTTAGATAATAATTACGAGCTGTATCTTGTAAGCTAGTTGGAAACTCCAGCATTGCAGCGCTCTACTAATTTCTATGTTAAACATTTTTTCAACTTATTTTAACCAGTACAAAAAATTTTTATACTTTTTAAATGTTCATTAAAAGATAGAAAAAACTTTGCAGTGCTAAATTAATTTTTTCCTTAAAAAAAAAAATCGCAAAGAGATGCAATTTTTAGACCTCATAAACCACGCTGCCCCCTTAACTTCCCATATTACTACATACATATGTATGCACATATGTACCTACTTACGTAAGTTGATATGCATACAGATTAAAAATCTGTTAAGCATTCCATCGACCTCCCACTGAGTTATAAAAAATCGTATTTCAATTAAAAATATTTTACAGCAATGGCCATTAATTAAACAGCTCTGTGTATGATTTTCTGTCAAATGGATCAGAAGTGGATTAAAAATTATTGGCTTTTCACCAAGGCTATCAGCATGCAGAGGAGTATAAAATGGTTTCAATTGATTGTCGCTTGACTTTTAATTTTCTGGTATTTATTAAAGATGAAACCTTGGAAGCTATTTAATGTTTAATTAATTTTATATGGCCTTAAATAAGATTTATGTACATTTTTATGTAACCGTTATTTATGCAAACCACTGTAAGTGAAATATGCACACATTTATGTACATACAGTTTACCAAGAATGACTATTGACTTAGAAAATAAATTCAATTTCTTTAATTCATTAGTAGAAAATAGCAGGAATTAATAAAAAAAATTTAATTCTTTGGAAAAACAGCAACTAAAGTACAAATAACAAACTATTTCGACACTGTCGATAAACTGTGTGGCGACGTTGTATTTTGCGACGAGACAAAGAAGCAAATCTCCGGTATTCATTTCTGCTGCTCAAAGTTCTCTTATAAAAACATCTGCAGCCGTCCATTGTGAATGAATCATGGGGCTTTCCCCAAATCAAATATGAGTAGGTATGCACCACACAGTTATTATTATTGTTATATAATTTAATAAATCAAATTGTTAAAATAAATTTATGTTCAAAACCGTTACGATTTATGTCTGTACACACATACATAGAAGATTAGCAATACGTATATAAGTAAACAACTACATTCGCCTACATATTGACAAATATGTATAAATATGTATATGTTCCGTTAAGCAAACATAAAAAGTTTTGACACTTTGCCACAATTGCCACAACAACATCCAGAGTGACAAAAGCTGAGCATGAGTTTGATTTTCGCAGCCAAATTTCAACCATCCACTAGAAAATTCAAGTTGTACACAGTTCGTACGAACATGCATATGTATATGTGTATGTATGCATGAAGGTATGCAGATAACAACATTTGCATATGGAATCACGTATGCACATACTGGTACATGCTTGAATTTGTATAGTTACGAGCAAGACGATGGCAACACCTAAGCATAATTTTAATCAAAGGTGCAAATATTTTTTTGATAATCAAATATAAAAAAATGAAAAAAATTCTTTCCGTAGCAAGTTTCACTATTACATACTATACATAGTTATATCATATGCAGAAATTTTTAGGTGTTATCTAAGTGGAAGTGATCCCTGTCTGCTTTTACGATTTCCTCATTTACCTATCTATTGCATTGAAGATTTACTGTACTGAACCTAAGTATACATTTACGCACGTTAGGTTAGGTTACGTTGGTAGTCGATCTGTGCGACCAACTCTCTTAAACCGTACAGGGCCGTTGTGATAGCACTGTGCAACATGCGAGCCTCAGTCGGTTCTACGTAACCGGAACTACCAAGATATGAGGCCAAGAACTGTCACTTCAGCAGCATTCCCCGTATATATATGGGTAGTGTTCATGCTGCTATAAGAACAACAACATCGAGAACCTCATTTATTTTTCTTCGTGAAACCATTGTGTTGCTCTTGTGAAGCGTGTGATTGGTTCAATCCTCACGCCGGACAATTCCGTAAGATAATCAAAAAAAGTATTTACCTAGAAAACCTATTCTAATTTTAGATAAGACTGGACAATGCAAAGTAAGTTTTCAATTGTTTTTTCCTCTTCATTATCTGTACAACTGCTACAACATTCATGAGAGAAATCTGAGTCTCAATGACCGGTTATACAATCCTCGACCTTCTATATATCCTCTCTTGAAAGGGTAAGCAGTTCCTTTGTATTTTTCTTATTTATTTGCGGCCACAGAAACCTGTTACGCATGTGTCTTCATCCATCCATGCCTGATTGGCGTCTTAATTATTAATTTGCTTGTGGCCATAGGTAACCCAATGGTACTTCTATCACTAAGCAATTGAAGGGTAGTACCTTCCCTGGCTAGCTCATCAGCTTTACAATTTCTTTCCAATCAGTTCATTTAGACTTCACACAGAAGAAAATCCACTATCTGCCACTATACATAAACGCCGTGCAAATCCCATATCACAACAACGCCAAATACTTAGGTATGACACTAGGTACCAAGCTTAGATAGAATATATAGGTACATATATATAATTGGCCCCCACACCCCTTTTGGGTTTTTGGCCGAGCTCCTCCTCCTATTTGTGGTGTGTGTGTTGATGTTGTTCCACAAATGGAATGCTCACGTTAAAAAGAAAAAAGAACAGTTAAAAATCAAATTTAGAAATATGAACTGGCATATGGGCAACCAATCAGCCTTATCCCTATACAATAAAATTATTTTATATAAGCAGGTGCTTAAACCATTTTGGGCCTATAGGATCCAGCTATGGGGCTGCTCAAGTTCAACCAATATAAAATCCATACAAAGATTCCAAAATAAGGTACTACGATGCGCTGTTAATGCACGTTGGTACGTCCGCAACACCGATATCGAACACGACCTTGGCATCGAATCAGTTGCCACTTCGATCAACATAAACGCTAAGTCTCATATATGGAAAGACTATGCCACCATGTAAATGGTGAAGCCTCAACGCTAATTGATCCCGGTAAATGGAAAGAAAAGCTGAAACGAAAAAAACCGCACCAACTCACGCTGTAGCCCACTTCTCTGCAAGCCTTGGCCAGATCATTATTAAATTTAGTTGCATTGCTCAATATTAAATTCAAATTGTCCGTTAGTTTATAATTTATTAACTAGTTACAATGTAAATAATAAAAAAATAAAAAATATATTTCTTTATTTATTATCCTTCTTATTAATTGTATATCCTTTATTACTTTTTCTCTTGTCTTTGCAAACCAACCCTTTTCTTTTACTATAGTTTGCTCCTTCAAAGCACCTCTTATCAGGTGATATTGGATGATTGATGGAGAATTTGTATGGATAAGCTGTTACAAATACAAGAACACCATTTACCTGCTACGTCTGACAATGAAACATTATCAATAGAACTTCTGCTCTCGAATCATAGGCACTTAACTGATGATATTTTAGTTTTCTTGACTGTATCCCTATATCGTATCTGTGTATGCAGGTATGCATTGAAACTTCTATTATATTTTTATTTTATTGATGGACAGCGAAACAACTTTCCTATCTGCATATTTTACTTTATGAATACTGGCATGCTCAGATTCGTAAAATTCAAATACGCACAGGCATCTGAATTATCATGCAATCCATGCAAACTCAGGATTCGCTATTCAAATGATGCTGTGGAGAATGAGAGGGGTATTTTGAGTAGAAATTGTAAAGTACGACTACAGCAATTCAGATAAAGATAATTTGGCGCTAACGTAAATATAGGAAAAGAACACGACGAGGCTACAATTATTTTCCTGATCGAAATTTTGACAATGTGAAGATTCGCAAAGCCTACTTACATAGTCAGCTTATATGACTTGTATAACATGTATACATGTATGAACAGCTAATAATTTCTAGCAAAAATAGGGCATGGTGGGTTAAATCTGTTCAAGTTAAATCTGACCTTATTTATAGCTGGTTTAACCAACCGACCGTGCGTGATTACCATTCAGAATTCACAGAGAGAACGTTGGTTCGAATATCGGTGAAACACCAAAAAAAGAACATTTTTCTAATAGCGGTCGCCCCTCGGCAGGCAATGGCAAACCTCCGAGTGTATTTCTGCCATGAAAAAGCTCCTCATAAAAAAGAAAATATCTGCCGTTCGGAGTCGGCTTTAAACTGTAGGTCCCTCCATTTGTGGAACAACATCAAGACGCTCACCACAAATAAGAGGAGGAGCTCGGCCAAATACCCAAAAATGGTGTACGCGCCAATTATATATATATAGAACCAACCGACGTTGTCCGCGGTAGATGGATGTGATGCGTGATGTTTAGGCAGTAGGCCCTGGTTTTTGTGCCAATTGTTAAGAACAAACTTCAAATGCACTCTTATGAAGAGCTATATACCATTCAGAGCCTTTTTAAATTGTGGGGTCTTCCAATATTGAGAAAACTTAAAAAAACACAGCACAAATTTGGCAATATGATTGGTCTAAACACATTTCAAGGACCTTTATTTGAATCATTTTTAAACATTGAATCACAATAAAAAATTTAGTTAAATTAATAATGATAATTTTTCCTCTGCAATTTTCATACTTTCCATATCGAATGCAAAAATACTAAACCTCGGTTTCAGATCAGTCACATCATAAACAACTCTTTGTCATTCTGACGGGTTCTGTAATTAACTTAGTTTGAATTTGAATGCAATTGTCGGAACATTTTAATAAAATTCTTTTGGAAGTGAATGAAAGAACTTGCCCTATTATATTTGTGAAGTTTTATCGATGTGCAATTGAAACATAAAGAAGAATCTTGGGCGGAAAATAAGAGGTGCTCACATCTACATACTTTCAGATAGCCAAGCGGCTCTAAAAGCCCTTCTATCAACAACTATCACCTCTTAATTGGTAAATGATTGCCTAAATCTTCTCAACTCGTTAGAGAACCTCAACATAGTAACACTATGCTGGATTCCGGGACATGAAGGTCATGAGGGAAATGAAATGGCTGATGATCTTGCAAAACCAGGAGCAAATATGCAACTTACTGGTCCTGAGCCTTTCTGTGGACACACAAAAGGCCACATTAATGAATTCCTCAGGAAATGGGAGGAAAGTAAATTTGCTGCACACTGGCTAAACTTTGCCGGTCAGCGTCAAGCCAAACTATTCCTAAGTCCCAACAAAGGAATATCGGACAAGGTTCTCTCACTAAGCAGAGTAGATCTGCGACTTTTAACAGGATATCTTACAGGTGACTGGAGCCTGAGGTATCATCTAAATAATATTGCCCTATCTGAGACCAATGTCTGCCGCTTTTGCGAAATGGACATAGAAAGCTCAGAACATGTGCTTTGTGAATGTCCTGTGTTGGGCAGACAGAGACTTCATCACCTTGGTGGTATCGTAGTATCTTCATGCAATCTTTGGAACAACAAACCCAAAATTGTGCTAAAATTTTTAAAAAGCCTAAAACTCTAGGGTTACAAAAATAGGCCTTTAACAATAGATCAGCTCTGGTCGCAGTGCGTAATGGCCTTCTAATAATAATAATAATAATAATCTTGGGCGCTATCCGAATTGAGATTAAACAACGTTTTTTGCGAGCAAAAGGTTCATGAGCGAGCAAAAGGTTTTTTCATCGAACTGTGATTAACGATTAAAAGTGGATTCATGTCTGTCACTCATGACGGGTAAAAATCATAATACGCACATAGAACATCAACGGGCAAAATAAAAATCAGAAAAGCTGAACTAATGACGAAGATTTTGTATTAACAAGAAACTTAATTGCCTGTCTCTCGGCGGTAACAGTTTTAACGTTTTCTCAGATATAAGAGTCTGTTAAAAGTTGACTTATTGCGGTAAAAATAAAAAGTTTGGCTAAATAAAAAATAATAAAAATTTTGATAAGGCGTTAGGATTGGAACCAAACAGATTCCTGCAAATCTCCCATCATGCCTGTATTTTATAAAGACTAATCCTATCCTCTTGAGCTATGGAAGCCAAAAGAGATCGGACGACAAACTCTGAGATTGATATTTCAGAAAATAATACTCTGCAATGTCCGATGAATCATATATGTACCTGATGCTTTCCATTTCAATTCAACCGGGCTATTCGGGTCATGTTCTTCGATTTCGATGTAACTGAAATATGTTGCTCTCTGGTCAAAATAATGAGACACGTATTTTTTTTTCGCCCGAAAAAATTTTTTTTCAAGAGTTATCGGCAATTTTGTTTTTCGGCTCAAACTCGATTTTTTTTAATTATATAAGAAAAATTTGTTTTTAAATGCCCATAACTTAGTCAAATATGAACCGATTTTAATAATTCTGGGTTCAAAATGATCGTAATTACTTACACGAGCGACTTCATATAGAAACAATTGCAAAAAAGTGGTCGAAAATTTTTTATTTAGCAAAAAAGAAAAAAAAATTGAAATTTTTTCAAAATTCAATATGTCAAAAAGTGTATTTTTTTTTTTTTATAACTTTTTCCAAATCAAAAGGACATCTCAAACTTTAATTGAGCTGAATGCCTAGTAGCTAAAATGAGTTGTTTTTGAGTAATGAATTTTTGAGTAAAAAACCTCTTTCGCACTTTTTGTTCTTTGGAAAATAAAAAATTTTCAACTACTTTTTTGCAATTGTTTCTACATGAAGTTGCTCGTGTAAGTAATGACGATCCTTTTGAACCCAAAATTATTAAAATCGGTTCATTTTTGACTAAGTTATGAGCATTTAAAAACAAAAATTTCTTATATTATTAAAAAAAATCGATTTTGAGCCGAAAAACAAAATTGCCGATAAAGCTTGAAAAAAAAATTTTTTGGGCGAAAAAAAAAAAATAACGTGTCTCATTATTTTGACCAGAGAGCAACATATTTGAGTTACATCGAAATCGAAGAACATGTCCCGAATAGCCCTTTTGCATTGAAATGGAAAGAATCTATATAAGAAATTTTTTTTTAATTACTCATAACTTAGTCAAAAAAAAGCCGATTTGAACGATTTTGGGTTCAAAATAATCGTAATTACATACACGAGCGACTTCGTGCAGAAACAATTGCAAAAAAGTAGTTGAAAATTTTTTATTTTCCAAAGAACAAAAAGTGCGAAACAGGTTTTTTACTCAAAAATTCATTACTCAAAAACAACTCATTTTAGCTACTAGGCATTCAGCTGAATTAAAGTTTGAGATGTCCTTTTGATTTGGAAAAAGTTATAAAAAAAAAAAATACACTTTTTGACATATTGAATTTTGAAAAAATTTCAATTTTTTTTCTTTTTTGCTAAATAAAAAATTTTCAACTACTTTTTTGCAATTGTTTCTATATGAAGTCGCTTGTGTAAGTAATTACGATCATTTTGAACCCAGAATTATTAAAATCAGTTCATTTTTGACTAAGTTATGGGCATTTAAAAAAATTTTTTTCTTATATAATTAAAAAAAATCGAGTTTGAGCCGAAAAACAAAATTGCCGATAACTCTTGAGAAAAAATTTTTTCGGGCGAAAAAAAAATACGTGTCTCATTATTTTGACCAGAGAGCAACATATTTCAGTTACACCGAAATCGAAGAACATGACCCGAATAGCCCGGTTGAATTGAAATGGAAAGCATCACCTATGATTCATACGAGGGGTGCCTTATATATGTCGGGATTTGGCAACCCTGGTGTTGCAATCTGGCAACTGACAGCTGTATCGCAAAGTTTGACATTTTCTGGCTTTTACATACTCAGAAGGTTTTGAAATACCAGCACTATTTGTGTTGTTTACAGTAACTTAAATTATTCATCTCGGTCCAAAAATGGAATTAAATCGTGAACATTTTCGTGCGATTATTTTTTACAACTTTCGACGTAGATTAACTCAGCAACATTGCATGGATGAACTTAATTCATTTTTTGGCGATGAAGCTCCATCAAGGACCAGTGTTTATCGATGGTATGGTGAATTCAATCGTGGTCGTAGTTCACTCCAAGACGAATTTCGTGAAGGTCGTCCAAAATCAGTTGTTGTTCCGAAAACCATTGATGCTGTGCGCGAAGTGATATTGCAAGATCGTCATGTGACCTATCGTGAGATTGAGACAACCTTAGGCATTAGTGGGACCAGCATACATTCAATATTGCATAAACATTTGACTGTCAAAAAAATTTGTTCGCGTTGGATCCCACACAATTTGTCAATCGCTCAAAAAAAGGCTCGTGTCGATTGGTCGAAGAAAATGCTCAAAAAATACGATCGCGGGGCTTCGAAACACGTCTATGACATCGTGACAGGTGATGAATCATGGATTTACGCGTATGAGCCCGAAAGTAAACCGCAGTCGACTGTATGGGTGTTTCAAGATGAGCCAAATCCAACAAAAGTTGTTCGCGCACTAAGCACTTCCAAGCAAATGGTTGCCTGTTTTTTCGGAAAAACTGGACATGTCGCAACTGTGCCACTAGAACAACGCAGAACAGTAAATTCTGAGTGGTACACAACCATTTGTTTGCCAGTTGTCTTCCAAGAAATTAGGACAACCAATCGCCAAAGACGGATCACTCGTCACCAGGACAATGCGAGCTCTCACACATCGGCTCAAAGGACTGCATTTTTGAGAACCGAAAACATCGAATTAATGGGTCATCCGCCGTATAGTCCTGACTTGGCACAGAATGACTTCTTTTTATTCCCGTACGTAAAAAACAAACTGAGAGGTCAACGTTTTTCGACACCTGAAGAAGCGGTTGCGGCATTCAGAATGCATGTTTTGGAGGTACCTCATTCAGAGTGGCAAAAGTGCTTCGACAATTGGTTCAAACGCATGAAAAAGTGTATAGATCTTCATGGAGAATATTTTGAAAAACAATAAAGTGATTTTCGATGATTAAAATTTGCTTTTGTTTTCTAATCCCGACACATAAAAGGCACCCGGCGTATCACCAATTTTGTGCCATATCTGATACGCTCGTGTATCGCATATGTGCATTTTGAACATATTTTTCCTAATACAAATTTCTTGGATATGGCGATATATGAATCATAAAACGTACAGCGTGGAGATTGTTGTTTTTGTATTAATTGTTTTTTTCTAAAATCGTTCTAAAGTTTGCTTCTGCAATATTAGTTCTAGTGTAACAGAGGATCTTGGGAAAAATAATTGAGCGTAGAGCTCTTCGGTGATATTATTATATGGGGGGACAGGACATATTAACATTCATATGTATGTACATACTCGCATGTTCGTATGACCATAACGTTACGAAATCCTATTAAGTTACGTTTTAGAAAGGAATTTATATTTAAAAATTATTTATTTTAAAATAAAAGAGAATTTTGAATCGCAAAAACTATGTAGAATTTTATCCTCAACCTATTCCTCTTTCACACTCATTCTAAAACTGATTGAAACTGCATTTTCCGTTCAATATTTCGAGCATACTAACAGTATGTGGCCACTGACTTGTGAAAAATTCATTGCAAATCTGTTTCTGAAATCTAATATTTCCATTTGGCAGGCATAACCACACAAGCATTCGTATTTTTGTTGACTGCGCTCCAGCTCGAAATCCAATAGGGGAGCCATAAATCAAATTGTGCACGCTTAATCAATATTTACAACGGCAATCCTAGCGAATGGCTGGATGCTATGCTTTAGCATATGACTTTTTTGATCAACTGAACTATTCGTATCGGGTGATTTTTTAGCTGCATGAGAACTATCGATATCGATATCTATGGTTTGGCAGCTGAGAATGGTAAACTTTGTTCAGTTGGGTTTGTCAAGTCATTAAGTCAAGTCAGTAGACTGCCATTGCCTTC
The DNA here is from genome assembly GCA_037575425.1 of Anastrepha fraterculus. Taxonomy (NCBI): domain Eukaryota; kingdom Metazoa; phylum Arthropoda; class Insecta; order Diptera; family Tephritidae; genus Anastrepha; species Anastrepha fraterculus. Next base: position 94,565 of record JAYXIM010034173.1, on the reverse strand, counting down.
GGAGAAAAAGCTTTCTCTATCATTCGGCTCTTTATGCCCGGCCTTCGAACTCGAGCACTACCGAATAGTAGGCACTCATCAACCCATTCTGCTAAAGCGGCCGTCATATTTACAATTTGAAAGCAAAAGAAATATTCGGACGACTTTCCTTAACTACTCGCAAAATGCTAAATTAGTAAATTGTGTAAAAAAATTAGTAAACATATGTATATAGCATTTGTATTTCGATTAGAACTACTAGGTGATAGATGAAGAAAAAATGTCTCCATGCCCTGTTGTACATTTCACGCTTTTGTCAGCGTTATTTGTCCGGCGGAATAACAGTTACTAGAAATGATCACAATTAGGTAGTGCACGGTTGGCTGTGGTTATAAAGGGTGTTTTTTTAGAGGTTAGGTTTTCAAGATGAAATAAAACGTATATAATTTAATGTTATGTCCAAGAACTTAGCTTTATTATAAAGATAAGGGTTTGCCATTATGTTTTTAAAATGATACCCATTCAACCAAAAGTGAGCTTCATCGCTGAACAAAATTTTCTTCGATGCGTCGCGCGAACCGAACCATTATTTTTGTAATAAATTTGCACGATTGCAGGGGTAAGTCTATTCATTATGAAATGGCAAACCAAACTGAGCATAAATCAAGTGACAGCTGTCAAAAAGACCATCTACGAAAAAAGTAGTGCCAAATTGAAAACCTAACCTCTAAAAAAAACACCCTATATTTTTATATCAGCAAAAACAAAATATAATATGTTGTAGAAAAATAATCAACCAATACTGAGCTCTACACTTTCTTAGAAATTATATGTTTATCGGTTTATTTTTAGTGTTGGAAATTCGAATTCAATTAAATGGCAACTCCAGAAATAAACAGTCTTAAGCAAAGGCTACCATAATTTAGAGTTTCATGCCCGAAACAGAATTGCAACGGATAGCGGGTAACGGTTTGATGGGTGATGAGCAGTTGATCTACTCCCGTCGGAAAATTCCTTCGGTTAAACACATTGCGACGAGGACGGTTTTCAGTTAACATTTTGCGTTTAAAATAAAATTAGTTTTGCAGTGCAATCATTTCGTTTCCTATATTTGTTAAGCAACTATTTGAAGCTCATTGTTTTTTCATACAAATCGAATATTATTGGCTTATTATTTGCGTGTTATAAAACTCTCGTCAGCCGCCGTAGCCGAATGGGTTGGTGCGTGATTACCATTCGGAATTTACAGAGAGAACGTCGGTTCGAATCTCGGTGAAAGACCAAAATTAAGAAAAAGTGTTTTCTAATAGCGGTCGCCCCTCGGCAGGCAATGGCAAACCCCCGAATGTATTTCTGCCATGAAAAAGCTCCTCATAAAAAAAAATGTTTGCCGTTCGGAGTCGGCTTGAAATTGTAGATCCCTCCATTTGGGAAACAACATCAAGACGCACATCACAAATAGGAGGAGGAGCTCGGCCAAACACCCAAAAAGTGTGTACTCGTCAATTATATACAGCTATGGGCAAACGTTTAGCGCACTTAAAAAGAGTTGAATATAATGCTCGATTAAATGATATGAAACCAAATTAAATCCAGTTTTTTTAACTAAATATATTTAACACTTTATTATAAGACAAAATAACTTAAAGTAGACAGTTTTCCCTAGTAAAAATATGATAAAATAGAAGTAATTCTTATTTGGTCATAGTGGGATTTGGACAAAGACTTAGCGCAGTTTTGATTTCTGTAAAAAATATGGAATATTTGTAAGAATTGAGAAAAGATTGTTGACTATTACTATTTACCATATCAATATTTGGTAGAATAGCCGTTATTCTGTATAACTGCTTCACACCTGCGTGGTAAACTCTCTATTAACTTTTGGCACCTGCCCAAAGGATTAGAGTTCCATGCTTCCTGTACACCTTCCCAAAGTTCATCAATACTTGTAAATTTTTTTGTCCAACCATCGTCTTCACATCATTCCACAAGTTTTCGATTGGATTTAAATCTGGCCAATCGAGCTGGGTAATATTTTCCTGCGAAAGCAAGTTTTTGACCACTCCCGCAGTATGTTTGGGATCGTTGTCGTGCATAAATATCCAATTTACTGGCATAAACTCGAAAGAATATGGCTCCATATTATTTCTAAGTATATTCAGATACATATGCTTATCCATATTTCCCTCTATCTTGACCAGCGGCCCAACCCCGCACCACGAAAAAGACCCCCAAACTTTTAAATTACCACTGCCATGTTTCACCGTCTTTTTTGTGTACCGTGGATTGGTTTCCTGATTTTTTTCACGATGTTCATCCGTTTTTCCATCAGGACCGATGCGGTTTATTTTAGTTTCATCCGTAAAAAGTACTCGTTCCCAAAACTCTGTCTTTTCGAAGAGGTGCCTACGCGCGAATCATAAACGCGCTTTAATATAATTTTTTGATAGGAGCGGGTTTTTTCTGCTTATGCGACCAAATATTTTATTTTCATGCAGACGCCTTCGCACGAGCTTACTGGACACAACTAAGCCTGATTCTGTCCTTACTTCAGCCGCTATCGTTCGTGAAGACATAAAAGAATCCGATCGACTTTTCCTTACAATTATTTGATCCTCACGGGGGAACTTTTACGTGGCGGAGCTTTACGAATTTTTTTTTTTTGTTTTAATAAATTAGCATCCGACTTGACATCTCTGATGGCATTGTATACCATTTTTCTTGAACAATGTATTGTACTATTCTGGAAATCTTCACTTGATTGGTCCCCATTTGGTAAAGGTTCCATATTATTTTTCTTTGTTCAACTGAACAACACTTTCCTCTAGCCATTTCAGCAAAAATTTAAATAAAAGACGTTATTAATTAAATATTCACCACAAAAAATAGTTATTTGCCGAACCGATCGCATGTAAGAGAAAAACACGTGTAAGTGCGCTAAATAGTTGTCCAACGTAATTGAGACAGAACTCAAGAAAAAATAAGCAATAACAAATACGAAAGCATTATAATGGTTATTTTTTGGGCATTTGAAGAGACCCATAAATAACTCTTATCATGCTGAAAAAATAATTTGGAAAGTTTGCATTACTTATCAGTATAATATAAAGTGCACTAAATGTCTGAACATAGCTGTATATAAAAACTCTAAAAACTAAAAAACCCAACTCTGCGTTTTCAACCCGGCGGAGAAAATATTGTATAAAAGAATCTAAATATTTTCCAGCAGGAAAAATTAACGACGGGAAGAAACCCGTTCCCGCCGCAATTTTGTGCAATTTCATGCGATTGAATGTATTCCAATTTTGCAGGGGGTAACGGGATGACGGGTAATCGCTGTTCACTGCAGTTCAGGAGTTCAGGAAATTCCTTCTTATATGTTATACTGAATTCCAAGCATCTACATAGCAATATCTACAATCTTCTGTATTCTCGCAACCATGGTATTTTACGAGTACTTACTTATATTAATTATATTAGTTTTATGCAAGAATATTAGTTTTATGTAAGAGTACTATAATATAATACAATCGTATGCGTTAACACGCCTGATTAGCTAAATAAATTAAACAGCTAAATAAATAAAATACCCTTCCGCACTCCTATTTAGTTTCATACCTCCACTTTGGCTAAGCGAAATAGAAAACAAAAAGGTTTGTAGTTCGTTTCTGCTACTTGCAAATACAATTGTTTCATTTATGGAAAGGCGACAAAATATAGATAAAATATTGAATCATCTAAAACTTTTTGTATATACATATGTAAGTCATAAGAATAATAATGGCTTAGATTAATTAAACTTTCCTGTGCAACTAAAGCCTAAACTAAAGGCGACAGATATTTATTGAATACTTTTTGCTCCTCTGGGCTTTTACTTAATACTTAACTAAAAATATAGTAATACGCCATAAAATATGAGCCACATAATCGCCAATATTTGAGCATTGAAGTTCTTAGCAGAGTCATAAATTTACCTTTAAAATTTTACATTACATTTATGCTAAAAAAGGAGCTCAAAGGCAAATTATAAATGTACAGTTAATACAAAGAAGAGAAACAAGTTGCCTATTTCGGTTAACCTCCATAATTACTGTTGTGCGCGCCTCAGGGGTTGGGTAATATCATACAATTTTTCTGGTATTACAAATTCAGGCCACAGGTCCTTATTATTATTAAAGGAACATACCATCGCATTCATCAGTAAGAAATGATGAGAATGTATTTTCACATTTCAACATTTAAATAACTGTCTGAGAATGTGCGCCAAAGTAAATGTGCGTATGCATTTGGCATATGCCAGCTTTATTGTTATCAACATGCACCCACATGCCACAAAACTCAACTCACAATGCAAAATCCTGCCAAAATACTCGTATGCCAAGGCGAACGCGCAATTGGAAAGGTTTTTTTCTTTCGACACCCCAAACGAACAGCTATGTATTACGTTTCCCTTCGACACACCAATACAAATACATTGCGTAATGTGTACGACATGTTCACACTCGTCTAGCTGGTAGGTATAATTTATGTATTGTGCTAGGTTGCCCATACGATATGTTCACCCTCTTTATATACGTCGGTTGCTTATTCTCTTAAAGAGTTAAAATGCCTGAATTTAATTTTAAAATGCAATGGAATTACGTAGGGCTCACACAAAACGATTTGCTGCGCGTGCGCCGGTTTGCGCTCTTAATAAATCAGTAACTTTAGGTGCCTTCTGTTGATCTGAAATCTCTCGTCTGTGGTGAATAGGAATTCTGAGTTTGATTAACTCTAGTAAATCTATTAAATGTTAACCAATGCCTATTTATTTATATATGTAATAACATAATTGTGCTTGTGCTATTGTATATATATGGAGTAAAAGACATATCAATCTAGCGTATACATCTGACTCTGAATTGGACATATTGAATTTAGCCATGAACATATTTTCACGCGATCAACACAAAGAATCAGAATCAGAATCATGTTTTATTTTAAGCATATGAATATACAAAAAATAGCAGGAAAAAAGAACAGCACTAGCTCAAGGCCATCAGCTTCTTTTACAATAAACTAGGATTAATTACAATATTTGCTAGTCTTATATAATAATTAAAATACGGAATATATGTGTAATACAAGTAAATAAAATATGTCTAAGTATAGGTATATTAAATTAAATGAGCTATGTTACATAGTACAAGAAATTTAGATATAGTATTTACATTTGGTAATGTTGTATTAACTAGAAGTTGTGAAGGGAGAGCTGTGCCAAAAATTGTGTTATGGAAATAGGCAGTGTAAGGCGAAGGAGGAGAGGGTTAATGGAAACTACAAGGTGGGTTTCTTGTAGAGCTACAAGATCGGGTTTAAAATCTGAGAGAATAGAAGAAGCTCATAGTAATTGTTAAAAAAACCGTTTATATTCCATTGCAAGAAAGTTAACATAGTGATTGGTAAAAAAATTAAATTATAGAGAGAATTATTTGTAACTGGAAATTTATTATTTTGAGCATCAGTCATCAGAAGAATTTGCCATATTAGATAACTGAGTAAGAGAAAGAACTCTACTCATAGATGGAAGTGGTGAGAATGTACAATTAATGAAGCTGTTGTCAGTTATAGCTTTGGCATTCTTAAGAGAACAACTAGAACTGGAATGATCTATATCCGACTGGGCGGTGTCATTACTGCATTTTGAATTTGCAAGAGAATCATTATTTTCTATATGTTGTTGATCTAGCTAAGTTGTTGCTTGTACAGAGAGATGTTTGATCGTTGGAGACTTTTGGATTTGGAGAGCTATTTAATTTAGTATTATGTGATTTAATGTAGTTGTTGTCTTTGTTTGTTATTGGCTTAGAAGTAGTGGTACTTTGTGCAAAATGAGCACGCGAGGTTTCTGCTAATGAAAATGCAGTACTTTGAGAGTTCGTTTGTTTGTTATTCGATGATTGTAAGTGGTTGATTTCTTTATTTGATGTTGTTTTTGGAGTAGAAGTATTTTGGATTGTAGTATCATTTGGAGTTTCTGTAACTGAAAGGACAGCGGCGTAGGATGTTGAAGAATTAATTGGGGGTAAAGTAATTTGTGTACGATAGATATTTCTAGCCTCCATCATGGAGCATTTATTTTTTGTTTTTATAACTAAGATGTCTTTAGCTTGTTTAAATTTTTTGCATTCATTTGAGTATAAAGGATGGTGTTCCGAACAGTTTTCACACATAATACGAGTGCAATCGTCTGGTTGATGGGGAGGTAGTGCGCACCCAACACATATTGGTTGATTCTTGCACCCCATTTGTGGTGTGACCAAGCAGTTGACATAGTTTGCACCGCATAGGATTAGGGATGTACTCCCTAACTTTTACAGAATGCCATGACACATCAATTTTGGTAGGTAATTTGTAAGAATCAAAAGATAGTAGGATAACACCACTGGGAGTTAGTTATCCTTTGAACATTTTATTGATTTTATAAATAGAAGTTACACCTTGGCTGCTGAGTTCATTCACAATTTCTCCATCAGATACTTTATTAAGATAAGGGGCATAGATTGTCCCCTTGGTGATGTTGAGTGAAGAATGAAACGAAAATGTGACACGACACACCCCTTGTAATTGCGTGGTAGACAAAAATTTTTGTGCTGTTTTCTTGTCCTTCACCAGTAGCAGAAGGTTACCATCTCTGAGTTCGGAGATCGATATTACCTCTTTACTGATAAGTAGAATTGCCTTATGGACGGCAAAACATGAAAAGTCTGAAATTTTTTTATTTTCATCACTGCAGGATAAGACCAGAAACTTAGGATCTGCCACAGTAACACTTGGTAATTCAGGGAAAAGGTTAAGTGATGAACCATTACTTAATTTCTTTTTCTTGCGAGCAAAGCAAAGTGATTCTCCCGGTTATCAGTTGCCGCGGGGGCATTATAGCAATTAGGAAAAGAGAAAACTCACCAAATCGGAAAAAACTAAGATTTATATTTTAATAGAAATAAATAACGCAATGCTTTTAGCTAATCAAAGAAGAGAAAAATATAACGGAACAACCCGCACTGAATAACACAACGATAGCGCACCTAAGACGACCAAACACCTTGAATGCTAGACGTTGACTGTGAACACAAAGAATGTTCTTCCGTCCCGTAAAAGCTACGGCTAAAAAATTTTTAGACGAATGCTACAGTTTAGACGCATTAGCAAAAACCAACTTTGGACCAATGGCTCCATCAGAAAAGCTAGTGGAGACTTAAACTCCAAGATCAGTGAGGTTAAGATTGAAGAATGAGTCTTAGAGAAATGCACTTAAAAACATTTATTAATTATCAAATAAAGACTATTTTTTCAACACCATAAAAAAAAAAAAAAAAAATAATTGGCGCGTACACTTCTGTTAGGTGTTTGGCCGAGCTCCTCCTCCTATTTGTGGTGTGCGTCTTGATGTTGTTCCACAAATGGAGGGACCTACAGTTTCAAGCCGACTCCGAACGGCAGATATTTTTATGAGGAGCTTTTTCATGGCAGAAATACACTCGGAGGTTTGCCATTGCCTGCCGAGGGGCGACCGCTATTAGAAAAATGTTTTTATTAATTTTGCTTTCGAACCAACGACCTCTCTGTGAATTCCGAATGGTAATCACGCACCAACCCATTCGGCTACGGCGGCCGCTTTTCAACACCATACATCCACATTAATAAGATCCGATTGCAACTTGATTGTGTCGGAGAAACTGGAGATGGTGTTAAAAAAATTGAAATCATTTGCACGCAAAATTCAGAAATATCGTTAATGAAAATAGCAAAGAGCAGGGGATCCAATGTTGCGCATTGCCAACAACAACAACACATTATGATGAAAGACGCACGATCTTAACGGAATGAACACCCAAGCTATGTAAATTCAAAAATAAAATAGAATTTTTGATTTTGTCGACTGCTTTCGAGAAGGTGATGAACCAAAATCACCCCGAAGTTGAGCATTGAAAGCGGACAGAAAAAATTAGTATCTGAAGCAGGATAAAGCAAGATAAAGTTTCCTTTTAGTTTTTTGACTAATTTAATATTTGGTATGATAACCGTTAGCTTTTATAACATTTTGCAGGCGCTATTTCAAGGAATGGACGAATTTCTTTAGTCGTATAAGTGCGCTATATTCTGCCATTCCTCCATTATTGGAGGTTTTAATGCTTCTGCATTCTTTGGATGTCTTTGACATCTTCAAAACGACACACAAATTTTCAATCCCGTTTATGTGTGGTCTCTGAACTTGTGTGTTTATAACTTTATCGCAATTGTAGAGAAGCCACATCCGCACATTATGCCCCTGATGCGTTGGGCCGTTATCTTGGTAAAACTTAAAATTTGGTTTATTCTCAGTGATAAACCCAAATTTTTTGGCACTTTTTTTTTTCAATACATTTAAATATTGTTTGGCGTCCATTGTGCGGTCAATTAACACCAAGTCTCCTACTCCTTTATTTAAAATGCACAACCAAACCATAACAATTTTTTTTTTTCAAATTTAACCGTGGGAATTACTATATATTTCGATTTTGTAAAGCTGTCAAGGGCTTGCGCCATACTCTAGTCGGCCCTTCGTTGTAATACAGTACTATCTTTGTCGGACTAAATCAACATATTCTTGAAACTAAAACTTTTATTGACCAATACAACATTGACATACGATTGGTGTCAGAAACTCATTTTAATGACAAAAGCTACGTTAGTACTCCCGGCTACAAAATAATATGCACCAATCACCCTGACAACAGAGCACACGGCGGAACAGCTAACATACTGAGACAAAATATTATGTTTAACAAAATGGAAGAATATCAAATGGACCAAGCAACGACGATACAAATTAATGACACTCTAGGCCAGCTTACCATATCAGTTGCTTACTGCCCTCCGAAACACAACAACAAAACAACTCAATACGCTAACTACCTTGAAACACTTGGAAGTAGATTTATTACCGGAGGAGATTATAACGCAAAAAATATGATGTGGGGTTCAAGATTAACAAACATGAAAAGAAAATCACTACTTGACGCCATCAGAGCGCGTAATTGTAATTATATAAGTACCGGAGAACCCACTTACTGGCCCTCTGACATTAAGAAAGTACCTGACTTACTTGACTTTTTTATCATGAAATCCATTAATCCAAACGTACTGACAATTGAATCTTGTCTTGAGCTCTCTTCTGATCACTCGCCAATTATACTAAGAACCCAACAACCACCGCAACAAAACTTAAATCCACCACTTTACAATCATCGTACAGACTGGAATGCGTTTGCTGAGCTGTTGGATTCATATTTAGACACAAAAGTATCTTTGAAAACAGGCGATGAAATTGAGACAGCTAGCTTTTTTAACGAGAAAACTATTAAGGTAGTTAGTAAATCTACACCCTCTTCACCAACTAAAGTAAAGAGGGACTACATACCTGATACGATAAAAAAGAAACTAAAACAAAAAAGAAAGCTAAGGAAGAAATGGCAGACAACAAGATTTCCAGACCACAAGAAAAAGCTAAACAAATTGGGAAATGATATAAGAGACCTACTTCGAAAGGAAAAAGACAAAAAACTTAGCAATTATCTCAAAAATATTAACGCAAGAAAATCCTCAAACTACACACTTTGGAAGGCGACGAAAAAAGTGGTGGGCGCCACAATACATTTACCACTAATAAAAACAACTGAAGGGAAATGGGCCCGAACCACTTCAGAAAAAGCAACGATCTTAGCTCAACATTTTAAAGATACTTTTGAAAATAATAATAACGACATAAATCTCACTTATGCAGCAAACGAGAATAAGAAGCAAATTAAAAAAATCACACTTACGGAGATAAAACAATTAATAAAAACTCTAAAGAACAATAAATCGCCTGGATACGATCAAATTTCGGGAACAATTATGAAGCATATGCCTGACAAGGCAATAATTTATCTAAGAAATATTTCCAACGCTGCTATAAGTCTCAAATATTTCCCTAGTACCTGGAAAGTAGTTGAAGTTATACCTAACAAAAACGCTAAACTAGCGACATCATATCGATCAATCAGCCTACTACCGAGAATATCAAAAAGTTTCGAAAAAATATTATTCGACCAGATAAATCCTATTAGAGCAAGCATGAATCTGATACCCCAACACCAATTTGGAAAAACCATTCACAGATTCATAGAGTAGTTCACAAAATTAATGATGACCTGCATAATAAAAGAGTGTGCATATCCATATACCTCGACGTAGCTAAAGCTTTTGACAAAGTGTGGCACCCTGGGTTACTCCATAAATTAAAAACACAACTACCTAGTGACTTTTACCTTATGCTTAGGAGTTACATCCAAGACAGGCAATTCTATGTTAAATATAACGACGCATGTTCAGGCATTCAACCTATGAACGCAGGCATTCCCAAGGCAGTGTCTTAGGACCAACATTGTATCTATTGTACACGGCTGATCTACCGGAACCGAAGTCAGAAAACAGCATGATTGCAACATTTGCGGATGACACAGTCCTAATGGTATCTCATAAAGATACAAAAGTCGCAAAACAAAATTTACATAACGAATTAAATGTGACATTAAACTGGTTCAAAAAATGGAACATCGAAATTAACGCTGACAAAACAATACAAGTAAACTACACAAACCGAAGAACAACCATTGAAACAGTTAGCGTTGGTAATTCTAATGTGCATATTGACACCAAAGCGAAATACCTGGGTATTACGATCGACTCGAAATTAAACTGGCAGGAGCATATAAAGAAAAAGCGAAATGAAGTTAAAAATCGTTTTAAGAAATTGTACTGGCTACTTGGACCTCAGTCCAATCTATCATTGCAAAATAAAGAACTTATTTATCGAACGATAATTGCTCCGATCTGGAAATATGGAATTGAGATTTGGGGCACTGCAGCAAAAAGTAATCGAGTCCAGTCTATAATACTTAGGACCTTAACTAATGCACCTTGGTACATACCTAACGCAGATATTCATCGCGACCTCAACATCGATACTATTGATGAAACAATACAAAGCGCTAGCAGAAGACACATAAATAGATTATTAACGCACACAAATCCTATGATGAGAAGACTACCAAATAAAGAAAAATCTACCCAAAGTCGGCTTAACCGTCAAACACCAACAGATCTTGCAAAATCCATGTAATCAATTGTCAACTAATCGTATGTGTCATTGTTTGTTAACCACCTGTTTTTAAATAATATGTATATTTCTTCTATATGAGCTTGGGGGCATTGGCCCTTCAATATCACTCTCATTCCATCTTTTTGTAAATCAATTTACTTATTGTCTAACGACAGGTGTAATATTTTATGGAAGAAATAAAAAAAAAAAAATCTTTGTCTCGCCGCAAATTATAACTTGGTCCCAATAATCTTCTAGTTCGGAAATGTGGTTCAAAGCAAAGGACAGGCGTTTTTTTACATTTTGCTGATGCTGATCTCGATAATATTTGTGGTGTAGTATTGCTTGACGCACTGCTTTATTAGAGACAACAACACCACATTCCTCGTTGAGCTCCTTTACAAGTATTCTCAAGGAAATTCTCGAGTTTTGATCCAATTTTTAGATCATCAAGAGTTCTGCACGTCCAGTAATTTAATTTTAGACTCACCTGCACGCTTTTGCTCTAACCTGCCCTCTCTTTCCGCTCGATTTATAACATTATATTATATATAATATAATCGCGCAACACTTTCTAAGGAAATCGAAAAAGCAAAATTTAAAAAATGTTTACTGATAGTGTCGAAATAGTGTGTTATGTGTTTTTGTTGCTTTAATTGTTGTTTTTTTCAAATTTGCAACTATTCATCGATACTCCGTAACAAGCGTGCACCTTTATTATGGAGTGGACCAAAAAGTTATCATTAGATATGTATCTGACATGACTATGACAGATATATCCAGCCCATTTGTCGAGTTTTATTCAAATTATTAATGACTTCAGTTGACTTTTTCATTGTAAAAAAGTCTGCTATTAGTGACTAGTTTTTGCCTATAAATGCCTGTAAATATTATTCACGCCTCCAAAGTATGATAGACTGGTTACAATATTCATGTATTAATAAATAGACATAAACCCTTTGTACAAATTAAATTAGTAATTACATGTGGAGAATTATTAAGGTTTTCACCATATGCAAGCACATACAACCGCACCAACCATCAAAAAGGCAATTTAACTGATTTATTTTCGAACATAAAAATATATCAATAAATACAACGAGTTAGGCCACTTACATATTTACAAACACATATAAATCGCTGTATTTCAGTTAATCGAATCAAGAATGTCCCTACAAGACAGCTGACTATCATATAAGCACTCATATTATCATCATCACTATCCTCATCCAACTACACATTTTTTTTCTAGCCATGGGAAAGTTCTGATAGTTTCCCCTTGTCGGTGTGATATTCTATCTCTCTTTTATCAATAGCAATTTCTTATAACTGAAAAATATATCTACAATGCTCTAAGCTACTAATTTTCGTCATCAAAGAGTAATCAGCACAAACTCCTCAATATCTCCTCATTTTCGTTAAAAAGTAATCAGACTGAGGAGTTTCGTTAAATTGTTTTATTTAGAAATTATAAAATTTCAATATTTCTTTTATTTTCATTAAAAAACTTTTACACACCAAATTCGAACTCACGAATTTTCAAGTCTTAACCAAACATCTACTCATTCGGCTATGGCGACCCTACAACAACAACAGCCAAATTTCACACTAGAGCTTTTTTTAGGGCAGCCACATAATAAGCATATAAATGAGGTGCCTTGGCGTTTAAAGTACAGTAGATATATTTTTCACTTATGTGAAATTCCTATTGGTAAAAGAGAGATAGAATTCACACCGAACAGGGGAAAAGAATATCAAATGAAATATTTGATTTCCCCATTAAAAAATGTTGTATATGCTATTCTGATAATGCGTATGTATTAGAGATTGAAACAATACTTGTAATTGTGTTAGAATTTTGGTCGAAAGGGCTCAGCAATGTCCTGTAGGGGCATGTCATACAAATTCGTATGTATGTATGTATGTATGTACATATGCACGAGTACTTTACATTATTATTATAAACTGGCTGATGGCCGCGACTCTGTTTTGTGGTTGACTATGCATAAGTAAATTAAGAAAATGTTGCATTTATCGATAACGGAAGAAAAAATATAAATAAAACTCCAAGCAAAAAATATTTATTTAATATTTCACGTTATTCCATTGGTAACTCAAATGTCACATTATCAAAACTGTTAAGGCAATTGGCCATGCGAATGTGTAGTATAATTATTTGTAATTGTATTTGATTTGCATAAATAAATAAAATAACTCTAACTGTGGCGCAGCTGGTTGATACGACGGGTGCCTTTTATATGTCGGGATTTGGCAACCCTGGTGTTGCAATCTGGCAACTGATAGCTGTATCGCAAAGTTTGACATTTTTTGGCTTTTATGTACTCAGAACGTTTTGAAATACCAGCGCTATTTGTGTTGTTTACAGTAACTTATAAGATTCATCTCGGTCCAAAAATGGAATTAAATCGTGAACATTTTCGTGCGATTATTTTTTACAACTTTCGACGTGGATTAACTCTGCAACATTGCATGGATGAACTTAATCCATTTTTTGGCGATGAAGCTCCATCAAGGACCAGTGTTTATCGATGGTATGGTGAATTCCATCGTGGTCGTAGTTCACTCCAAGACGAATTTCGTGAAGGTCGTCCAAAATCAGTTGTTGTTCCGAAAACCATTGATGCTGTGCGCGAACTGATACTCGTATTGCAAGATCGTCATGTGACCTATCGTGAGATCGAGACAATCTTAGGCATTAGTGGGACCAGCATACATTCAATATTGCATAAACATTTGACTGTCAAAAAAATTTGTTCGCGTTGGATCCCACTCAATTTGTCAATCGCTCAAAAAAAGGCTCGTGTCGATTGGTCGAAGGAAATGCTCAAAAAATACGATCGCGGGGCTTCGAAACACGTCTATGACCAATATGGTTTTTCCCAGATGTCGAAGAAAAAGTACACTGTGGAAGAGGTTGCAGATATTTTATATGAAAGCTCTGAAGAGGAAGATTTTAGCCCATCTGAGAGTAGCTACAAACCATCGTCAAACTCTGGGAACAGCAAAGCAGTTGAAAAGATAATACTTATGAAGGTGAGAGTGAAGCTTTCTATTCCGAATCAGACGAAGAATATACTGCCGATGACATAAATTCAAGTGTGAATGAGGAAGAAGAATTATGCGAGAATGAGTTGAGTGAAGCACCTGCCATTGCCACCTGGACTAACATCATAGAAGATGGATGTTTCAAACAAAAATTTCGAATGCCATTAGAACGAGATTCTCCAGTTCTGGTAGATCTTCCCAGAGGGTCTACCGAGTTCCGTGCATTTAGAGAATTTTTTCCAAAAAGTTTGTGTATTTTTATTGCACAGTGCACAAATCAGCGACTAAAAAAACTTAATTAAGAGAAGAAAACTAATAGAGCATTAACCGATGAACATGAAATAATGGTGTTTTTAGGCGTGGCTATGATTATGCACTACAACCATTTGCCATCATTACATGATTATTGGAGCAAACACGCATCAATGGGAAACGAAATGATAAAGCAAAGTATTTCTCGCGATCGGTTCACTCTGTTTTCTTCGAAATTATATTTAAATGATTGTGGCAAACCTGATAATGCTCCAAAAGATGACTATATTTCCGAAGTCGTTTCATATATGAAAGAAAAATTCATGCGAATACGAAGTGATAGTCCTTTCCAATCAATCGATGAATGTATGGCAAAATTCAAAGGTAGGTCCAGTCTAAAGCAGTACATGCCTATGAAACCAATCAAACGCGGTGTTAAAATTTGGTTGCGATGTGATGCAAAAACAGGATATACATACGATTTGAATGTATACACTGGTAAAGATGTTACCACTAATCTTTCTGGAACTCTTGGAGAAAGAGTGGTTTTGAAATTAGCAGGTACTATCCGTGATAATGATGTGGCTGTTGCATTCGATCGATTTTTCACATCAATAACATTGATGAAATCCATTCCATTTCCTGCTATTGGTACATATATATATGAGAAATCGAAAAGAAACACCGGATTTCGGGTCGCTACCAGAACGTGGGCAAAGCCAGTTCCAAATAAACTGCGATGGTCTACTAGCTACTCGTTGGATGGACTCGAAAGAAGTACTTGTTGTCGCCAACTGTCACAAGCCGAGCATAGAAGAAGTAGATAGGAAGCAAAAGGACGGTAAGAAGAAAAAAGTTGCCTGCCCCTTAGCTATTGTGGACTATAATCGTTTGATGGGGAGCGTAGATCTAGCTGTCAGAAAGCAGCGGTATACGATATCAACCGGAAATCCCAAAAGTGGTGGAAAAAGGTTTTTTTCAAGATTCTGATGCTTTCAACTGTTAATGCTTGGATTGTGCATAACGACCTGAACCGTAAGAAATCAACACTGATACAGTTCATAGTCCCATTAGCAGAGTCCTTTATTGAGGAAGGAACCAAGCAGAAGGAGTTAAAAACTCGGCAAACTAGTGGATGACCATCTAAACGCCCACGTACCGAGCTCTTGAATATAGGTGATCATTTACCATTAAAAGGTAGTTCTCGACGTCGTTGCGTACGATGCACTTCCCTGCAAAAAGGAACGGGAACAAATTACGTTGCCTGATGCACATGCACTTTGTTTCAAATGTTTTGCCTCGTACCATAAGTAAATACTTTTTCTGTAATAAAACACAAAAATACTAAATTTTTCAAATACATTTTTTAAAACTAAATTCGACGGTTTATTAAATTGTCCCAATATAAATCCTTATTGGGACAATATGTCCCAGGATAAGGCAAGGAATTAAGGGCTTGTTAAGTATGCAGAACATATTTTTTCTATTACATTTTTCATCTTTTTTGGGTATGCGTGCAAGAAGTACTCCCTTAGCGAAAATAAAACTCCGGCGCGAAGGGGTTAAAAACAATTGGTTATGACTATGTAGAATGGTGATTCTCTGCCTACAATTCTGATTAATTTAATACATTTTTGTTCTGCATCCCGTTTACTTAATCTGTAAATTCCATCAAATGAAAGTATTTTAAAGTATCAAAACCATCGGTTATTGCAAGTTAAGGGTTAAATTTAATGATACTAGTCCTACGGTCAATCACCAAAAACCTTCATCTTTCCTTCACTTTTTTTTATTTTTATAAAACGGATTCCATCAAACACATAACAGAAGAGTTGTAATTAAAGTTTTTTCCCAAATTTTCAGAATTTTGCATTTTGTGATGCATTTTTATTTTGTTATTGGTAATTGCTGCAAATATTTTAATTGCACACTGTACTCAGTCATTTTCTTATTTGTAGTTGTTGTATACTGTTGAAATAAAAGCGATTGATAGAAGTGTAGTTGAGCGAATTTCTGTCACGAAAAAGCTTCTTTTTAAAGAAATCTTCCTTATTCAAAACGGCATACAACATTTGGGCTCTTTTTTTGTGACTTAACTACGTATCAGCGATGAAAGCAGAAACTACTAACTCATTTCAGCAATAAGTAAATTAATTTTTTCCAATTTATTATTTATTTATTTATTGTATTTGCAAAGTAAGTTTAAAAAAATCTATACGTCAGAATTTATTTCAAAAGACTTTCTTCAATTCGATTTCTATAATCATCAAATAAACGTAGGAAAAAGGGAAGCTGTGTTGGAAACCTTTTTCAATTATCAATACATACATTTTAACCGTAGATCGTTCTTTGTATCAAAAATGATACATTTCATATTTTAGAAGCCCATAAATTCGTCCACGCTGGCAACACTTACCTCAACTTTTATGACTTTGTTTGTTCCGTTGAGACAAGCATTTTAAACTGAGTTTCAAATTTTAAAATCAAGTAGGTCGCGAGAAAAACGAAAACTTCATAATTCTACTTATGGTATCATATTTGATACATATGAAATTTTTAATGATTTTTCGTGCGAATAGTTTTAGTTTCATCCTTGTTTTGACATTATTCGGACGTTTTTTTGTGAATAAGTGATTGTTAGTGAAGTTTGGTTCAAAAATGCCGCGTCCGCAATATTTAACTTTAGAGGAGCTGGTGAATGAAGTTCTGGATAACAGTTCAAACGATGAATCTGAAAATGGGAATTTTTCCAATTCAGAAACTGAGGCGGAGGACTATGTGTTTGAAAATTACTCAAATTAAAGTTTTTTATCAGATATTTCTGAGAATATTGGTCTCAACTTTGATATTGATCCGTTATATACTGCAAAAGATGGTACCATATGGAATCCAGAGCCATACACCATCGGTCGTTCAAGGGCGGAAAACGTCATTAGTTTGAGAGCAGGCTACTAACTGTGCTTTTTTATATTACGATTTTTCAATTTACATACTGACTTACTTCTTTTAGGAGCAACAAGAAACGCATCTAGCCGAGTTGGAAACATTCGAGATTCCATGCTATTATTTTTCCCTACATCGATTACGAAAATAATAATTGAAAATTCGAATAAGTATGGGAAAGAATTGCATGGAGGTAAACATTTAGAAATTGATGAAAATCTATTTCTGGCTTTTCTGGCTGTTTTGATATTGGCTGGTGTATATAAGTAGGTACGTTAATACATATGTATATTCAAAAACTGAAATATCATAAATAAAAAATTGTTTTTTGGAATACTTATATATGTAGATCTAAAAATGAAACTTTGCATGATTTATTCGATACTACATATGGGCGACCTATATTTCGCACAATTATGACCGAAAAAAACATTTTTATATGTATTGAAGGCAGTGGCGGATCCACGGGGGGGGGTTTCGGGTCCGGACCCCCCATTGGAATCATGCTCTAAAATTTTATGTTTCAATTCTGTATAAGTCAAGTTAAAAAAACAATATTTTTGTATATGCATTAGCAGTTTATTCGATTTTTCTTCCAGTTTTAATTTATTTTATAATAAAAACAATTATAATACGACGGACGCAATTCAAAATTTTGAATAATTACACAGGCCTGCGTAATTTCATTTTTGTCCAATTTCTAAAACGGCTACGACTGTCTATTGAAGTTTTTTTTGTGCTGAAAACGAATTTGATCTTGAAAATGCTCCAGCACGTCAGGACTTTTGGCAATTTGTGGTTAAATAGTCAAGAAATGCCGATTTTGGACATCTTTATGAATTTTTTTTGAGTAAGGTAAATTTTTTTTTATTTTCCACAACGGAATCGCAAAGTAATACTCTGTAGCTTTAAAATCCATTTTTTAAAAGACTTCTAGGATGAATGAAAAAAAAGTTATACTATTTTGAATTTAAGACTTTTAGACATGCAAATTCATTTTATTAACGCCCTCTTTAATGGCACAACAGATGCTTAGAAAACTATGTATGTTCGACATTGGTGTCGCTGATTACGAATCTGATGTTAGTTTTTTAAAATTAAAAATGGCTGATCTAATATGGCGGACGATCTTTCGAAAATTTAATGTAATTCGCTTGAAACTTGTTATTAGAAACTGTACCTCGCAGGACTGTGTTATTAAATATCTTTTTGACAAATCGATAGATGATGAACAATATACAAGAGGTTTTAAACACTTTTAAATTTTCGAGGCTTCTCAAAAAACTTTCTGAGAATTTCCTCATCAGTTAAATCAATGCGATGATGGATGTTCAAAGATGCAAGACCGTTGAGACGCTCCTGTCCCATTGTGTTTCTCAGATAATCCTTTATCCTTCTTAAGGTCGAAAACGATCGTTCTGGAGTTGCTGTTGTCACAGGTAACACTGCCAAAATTCGCAACATTTTGTTGACGTTTTTAAAAGTTTCATTATTCATGATCTGAAAAAATTGCTTCTGCTTAAATTCTCAATAGAAATATTTATTTACCTTATTCTGTTCAAGTCCACAGTTAAATTGCTTTTTCTATATTAGGAGTTACTTACTGATAATGCATCAAGTGAATTTTCGATGTTCTGATTGCGGACTCGTTGTCTCCACATTTTGACTTCTGAAATGAAATTACTCTCGGAACAATCCAATACTTCTTCGTAAAATAGGTAAAGATCGGCGCATTTTTTTTCATCAAATTCTTGTTTGAGAAACAGCTGTCCGAAACTTTGAAAGACTGTTTTGTGTTTTTGAAACCGACTCTGGAGATGACAAATGTACGTATCGAGAAATGGAATGTACAATGCGATTTTGTAGTATTCTTCAACTGTTTGCGTTTCAATGTTGCAACGGTATTTTTGTCCTGGGCATCGACGAGGCGTTTTCATTTCAATTTCGTATTTAGAACAAATTTCAGAAACTTTTTCATAAACAATGTGGAAGCATGAATCTACGTTTTCCCGCTTTTCCTTGAAATCATTCAAAGCATCATCAGCCAATTTTGTTGCTTCTCCTAGATCTTGATTCTTCAACTGCAATTCTCGACTTAATGGTAGAACGAGGGAATTAATCGATTCCATTATTTGGCAGAACATTTGAAATTCGACTGTGAAATTCTTGTAATTTTGAATCAAAGTCCTTTACTATTTTTAGAATTTTTTTTACAAGATATCTAGAGCTATTAGTTTTTTCTTCGGCTAGTCACGACATGCAGCGCGAATAATGCCATATTTTATTCACGAAATTGATTTTTAATAAAAACACCCTTCTAAAATACCCCGGACCCCCCCTTTATGAAATCCTGGATCCGCCACTGATTGAAGGTTATACGCTTTGATGACGTACTTAGTCGACGAGAGAGAAGAAGTGAAGATAAATTTCTACCAATTTGCGATCTTTGGGAACGGTGGGTAAAACTACTCCCTACGTTCTATAATCCTCATCATTGCATCACAGTAGACGAACAATTATTGGGTTTTCACGGCCGCTGTAAGTTTCGCCAGTACATTCCGTCGAAACCCGAGAAGTACGGTATAAAGTTTTGGTTGGCCGTTGATGCCGAAACATGTTATGTTTGGAAAATACAGCCTTATTTGGGAAAAAGAAATACTGGAGTTCCAGAGCTTGTTTCGTATATGAGCCATAAAAACAAATGCACAATTGTTATGAGCACAATGCACCACGACGCGAATGTTCTAGGTAACTCAAAAAAATTCCCAGAATTAATTTCCTTTTATAACTCGACGAAAGGAGGAGTTGATACGGTGGACAAAATGTTAACCTGTTACAGTTGCAAGCGACAAAACAATCGTTGGACTATGGAAGTTTTTTCCAATATGATTGACATCTCAGAATTAAAGTCATATATTATATATAATGAAATAGATCCAAACTGGAAGTCTACAAGGAAGCACACAAAACGCAAATGTTTTCTTCATGAACTTGCCATTTCATTAGATGCCGGAGAAAATAAAAACAAATGGACCTCTTTACATTGCAGCAAATGCAAAAAACCTTATTGTAAAGACAAACATATGGAAAATATTTGTACAAAATGCGTCAATAAAGCTTAATTTTATAACTATCTCAAAATCTAGTTAAAAACACATTGAGTTGTTTCATTTTTAATAATAATTCAGTATGTATCAAAAAAGATACTCGGTATAGAATTGTGAAGTTTTTTGTAGGGCTGATCTACGGTTAAACACCGCAGTAAATATGTATGTAAATAATCGGTACGGTTTGGATGTTAGCCTTCAAGCCTCGAGCAATTTTATGATTTGTGAAGCAAATAATTTGCTTCTACTGAAATTTTAATTTAGATTTTTATTTATTTAGAGCGCCAATAAATGAAGAGTCGATTTTTTTGTCCTGTAGTTTATAATCGAACCTTTTATGACCTCAAAATTTCACAATGGACAACAAAGGCATACCAAAGGGTGCTTCCAAATGAGCTGACATAAATAATAGTTGTAACATTTATTTCAAGTTCAAATATTTCATTAAGTATTAGATTCAAGCATTGGAGTTGAGATCTACTACTTTCAGGTGAACATTCGATGGTTAATAAGGGTGTCAGATTACTAAAGTATTTTTCGGGCGGAGTTCTTAGTTGTGAGGAAAGCCGCCAACTACCCCCATCAAAGACAGGACGCAACTCCATTATAAACATATACGAAATCAGCCAGTTAGCTGTAATGGTAGTTGTATCAAAAATGTCATTCATGGGAGGGAAATCATTGTTAGGCTGGGCACAAACAGAAGGGACCTTGTATTTAAGAAGCTAAGCTGACATCTGAAAAGTAGAGCTGAAGGCAGAAAGCCTTGATACCCTAAATTATGTTTACTAGCTACAACTCACTAAGTATTGTATTCTATCCGGTATCATTAGGGTCCAAACAGGGTATATGTGGATTCAAGCTAACCTAATATAACTTAGCTCTAACCCAACCTAGCCTAACCCAACCCAAGAATGGGTTGGTGTGTGACTATCATTCGGTTGTGTGCGGTCTCGAATCTCCGGGCAGGAAACGCCAAATGATAGAATAAGTTTTTTCTACTAGCGGTCACCGCTCGATAGGCAATGACAAATCCCAGTGTGTATTTCTGTCATTAAAAGAAGCTCCTCATAAAACCATTTGCCGTTCAGAGGCGACTTAAGACTGGACTTCAGTTATGGCACAACGTCGACATAATTTGCATAAGCTTACAGAGAAGGCGTTTCTACGAGCAAGAATGTGTTAAGAATAGATAAAATGTATTTTCAAACTGCAACAAATACTGAGTGGAGTATTGATTTGTTGCTATAAAGCCTTGAAATGTTAACTGTCACTCAGCATTAATCAAATTTATCAACTACTTTATAATTACGTACTATTAAAACTCAAACAAACTCCACTAATCTGGAACAAACAAGCAAAACAAAAAGTTGATTCTATTATATGAATTCTGTACCTGTGGATTTGTTATTTTGTAGCTCACTTGTTTTCCCCGAATATTTTGCCTCAACGGCAGTTACGCGTATGTCAGGTATTTGCTAGTATTAAAAAATACCAGTCTAACGGTTAGACGCGATAGAAGTGAAACCTTCCGTAAACCAAACTGAGAGAGAATGAGACGAAAGCAGCATTAGGAGCGGGATAATTATAGGTTCATTATAATATTGCTATAAAGTTCATATTTTATTTTCTTCATTTTATTATTATTCATCCTCAATGTTTTCAATTTCAACAAATGAAACGAGTGGCTTATGATAGCTAAAATATGATACAAATGCTTTGGTTTCGATGTTGTCAACATATCTTTGAAATACCGCGTCAATTGTTGTTTTTGATCGTATTGTCGATTCAGTGCGATTGTTACACATTTTTAAATTGAATGTTGTATTGAGAAAGTCAATTAAAGGAACCGCTGTGTCCAATGCAAAATTTACGTTAAAATCGCCACTTAAAATCATTGGAACTTTATCGTAATCTTTTCTAAGTATCCGCGATACTTCTGATGTATACTTTATTAAATTTTCGTGAATGAATTCCGTGATGCTATTTATTGATTGATTCGGTGAAATATAATATAAATTGCCACTTCCTCCCACTTTAGAGAGCTGAACAGACAGTGATTCTAGTTGCTGTGCATTCAGATCTATCTGTGGAGTTACAATACGAGCACCATCATTTTGGTTGTGGTATATTGCAACACCGCCTGCAATTGCGGTAAATATTTAAAAATGAAAATATTTACGAATATAAAAATACCCACGCAATACAGCACACGCGGTTGCTATTATGAGCGTCTTAACGCGTATATTACACAGACTAACGTATACACAAACATTCGTAGGACGCTTGGTCTAAGCAAGTATTAGGTAGTGTAGTATAAGTATACATAATGCCTTCTCGCTCACCGTGGCTCCGTAATACGCAGGCGCGCACACATACGTACGCTTGAACTAAACACCAATGCAAGTAATAGGCAGTGTAGTATACATACTAAAATACTCACTATACTAGCGTGGCTCAGCAATACGCAGCCACACGCATATACGTATATCAACATATAACGCTTCGTAGCCAAGAGTGTCGCTTTTTCGTTTCATCGAGTCTCAAATCACTCCCAACTCCAACTTAAGCTCCAGATATTGTCTGCTACAAGATCTTTTAAGCGAGCTGAGGGACATCTTTCATCGAAATTCTTCACTGATGTGCACTGCGGGATGGTGCATTAAAAGGAAGAAAACTGGTGTGAATTTTCGGAACCACTTTTGAAAATTATTAGTTATTTTTCTAGCTGATATCTAAGTATTTCAGAATTATATAATTTTCTACACTCCCTTAGTTGCCTAAGAAAATTATTTCACATCCATCACACTCATTTCGAGGCGCCCATTATCACATCAGTATCGTTGAGTACATTAGGCATCAAAGCGGAAAATTGTAAGCAGCTTGCGCTGAAACCATCCTCGTGTTCGTACTGTTTAGACATCTGAAATAAAACAAATAAAGAATGAATTGCTGCGAATGTGCAAATAAACGTTTGGTTAATACTGTGATATTCCGAAAATCAAATTCAATGCAAATAACTTCCTTTCCTCATTAGTTAAATAAAAGCAGTTATCAAATAAAAGTATGCACGAGTGGGATGTAGTTGAATTTCACGTTAATTAAGCATACAAATGAAAGAATCGCGGCATCGCATATTGGCTGGCTATACTCAATGTACTAAGTACACGTGTGAATGTATGGATGAACATATTTACTCTTTTTCATTTACAAATGAGACCCTCATTTGGCTTTTTTGCAACATTCAAGAAATACCAGAAGGAACAATTAAAATTGGCGAAGCGTAAAAGGTAGAACTTAACATATTTTCTCTTTTTTCAACTGATAAGTACATTTTTTCCTTTGCTATTTTCCTTTTTAATATCCCCCAGGCGTAAAACCACACACATTGCATGTTTTTGCTGGCATTTTATTAAATACAATAGGGGCATATTATTAAGTGCGAATAATATGATAATTAAACAAAGCGAATCACCCACTTGATTACCAACCAATCTAACTTATCCGTGTGTTTAGGACAATATTTCCCTAATATAAAAAAATTACTGTGAAATGATTAAGCTTCTGGCCGTAACCGCGACTGCGACCACTCGTACGTGATAGACAATATATTCCTGAAAGAGCAAACCATTCTGAAAAATTTTGCAAAACAAAGTTACAGTTTTTCTGGTTTGAACTTTTTAACTGTTGACTGCCAACTACGAGATAACTCGTAGTATGATTTCCCTTCCAGGAAGGGAACCTAAAACTACCTCTTTTTGTGTAGCTACGAGTAAAACCGTATTATAATAGTGTTAGTATCGATAAATGGCTTCTGGGAAAAGAAAAAAAATTTGGGTTTGGTTTCCGTGAGCTTTTTTTTTATTAAAAAAAAATTCATTCAATATAATGCAAAAATTCATTCAATGTAATGGAAAAATTAACTCAAATACAAGAAATAAAGTAATATATTATTTTTTGTGGAAGTTTTTAAAACAATTTTCCACACAAAGGGCTGGCTTCGCTGGACAGGCTGGACAGAAGTAACGCGTTTCTCGGCGTTTTTTTTTCTTGGGTACATACACGACATGGCTTTGTCGGACGCTGTTTTTTTTCCATTGGTGGTAAACACTCTAAATAATGGAGCTCTTTAGATCTATTTTTTTTTAAACTGGTTGAAAATCTCCAATCAACGCCAAGACGAATTCTTCTCTGAACTTTATCAGTTTTATTTTAGATGAAGTTACTTTTTGGTAAATTCTGTGAGCATTTTGTATATATATCTCTATAATATGAAGTGAAACCTTTTTGTGCCATCTAATAGTCTTTCTTAGAGATGAGTAGTACGAAATCATTTGATCTGATCGGTCAATGCCAGACATTCCATTATTGTAATCTCGAATTATATTCGGTTTCATAGAAATTCTTCCATTGCGATTGGGCACCTCTACGTGCCCATGTTTGAAATGGAAAGGATTTCTTGTTTGTCTTTCCATTTGCAGACAGTAACAGGACTATTTGTCTGCCAAAAACACTCCCCTCTTTTTAGTTTACGATTTACCACATTTTTGGGGTTTCCTTTTCTGTTACTTCGTAGGGTTCCACACACATAAGTTTTTCGGGTATATAACAGTTTTGTAAGATTAACTGACTTATAAAAATTATCCATGTAAAGCGCGTAGCCTTTATCGAGATAGTCCTCAAGTAAATGTAAAACAACGTCAGCAGTGTGATCTACATTATGGGTAGTTTCCTCAGATTTTCCGCTGTACATTTTTATTTTTATTACAAGACCGTCGGACTCACATAGTTCATATAGTTTGACACCATATTTGTGTTTGTTATTTTTTATGTATTGGCGGAAAAGTAATCTTCAGCGCCATAGCATCATGGATTCGTCAATACAAATATTTTTACTTGGTACGTAGTTTTCACGCATAACATCGTTGAAATTGTTTAGGATTGGTCTCATCTTGTATAATCTGTCGGTAGATGGTTGTGAGTTATCAACCAAATGAAAATAACGAAGTATCAACTGGAATCGATTGCGGCTCTTATGTGTGCGCCAAAAGTTTACATTATATAGCTTGTTTGTGTTCCAGTAATGTTCTATTGTTGGAAAAGTACATGGTCCCATTTGCAATAAAAGTGCAATAAAAACTTTCATCTCTGTAGCACTAACGTCTTGCCAATTTGATATCCTTTTAGATTTTTTATAGCATTTTGATTCCCATTTTCCAATGTTGCAATTTCTTGCGTAGCATATAAATTAGTAATGCAAGAAACTCATCCGAAAAAAATAAATCCACCAGCGTTTGTACTGTAAAATTTGATGTATCTAATTTCACACCAACATTTTCTTCGAAAAGAAATAATTCAGGATTGTGTTGAACTTCTGTCCACAAATCATCATTCTCATTTGACGTTGTTGCTTGAAAATCATCGTCATTATTATCAGATTCGGAGACGTCTTCAGGTTCGGAGATGACTTCATCTTCACTATCACTTGAATTCTCAGAAGGCTCATAAATGTCGTTACTACCATCGCTGAAATCATCTTCTGAATCACTTAGATTTGCGTTGTACTCAATTTCACTTTGATTCAGTGACCTTTTCTTATCCATATTGGGTTCTTGATAATTATAACAGTAATTTTAGAGGATGTTTATAAATCTAAAAAGAAAGAAAATAATAATAAAATTATGATAATTATAATAAATAATAATAACTATAAAACAAAGTACTATAGAAAGCAAAAATGATGTTTTTTAGGAAAAGAGGACCTACCTACTACGAGATAATTCGTAGCGAGTTCTTTCCCAGACGCCAACTACGAGATAACTCGTAGGTCCTTTTTCTCCTTAAAAAAACATCATTTTTGATTTTTGATGATACCAATGATCCAGAAATAGAGTTTTTAGTAATATAATGGGAAAAAATCAAAATGTCATTTTCGCCAGTTTTCTGAAAATGGCGTTGGCAGTGAACGTGTTAAAGGGTTAAGATGGTGATAATGGCTCTATGTAGATACTTGTAATTGCAGCTGATGAGTATAAGAAAATTATTGTAAACTGTCTGCATTTATTAAACATCTAATTGCACATGGAACCCTTCTATCATAATCATCAAAATACAAGTTTAAATAACGCCCGTTTTCTATTTTGTTACGTAGTAAATACTGATATTTGATAATCGAAATCAAACAAATGCCCTTCATTTGCCCAAGTAAAATAGATTTTTTTAAATACAAATAATACCACTACATACAGACATTAGCTCAAATGATTCGGTTGTGAAATACAGATTTATGGTATTACTACATTTCCGTTTAAGATATTCAGGCATTTACAAGGTCTGGTTGGAAACAATATTTGAAATAATTAATCCGGAGTTTCTCCACAAATGTGAAAATATCAAAAAAATCTAACAACGAAAGATTGTTTTTAATGATCGAACAGTGAAGTTGCATGAGTTAGCTGCCATCGAGAATTTATCAAAAGAAAGTATTGGCTTTATACTCGTATTGCAGGAGCGTTTCACTATGAGAAAGCTCTATTTAAAGTGGGTGCTGCGTTTGTCCACTGTTAGCCAAAAACAAGACAACGAACCGTGTCACAAAGCAATCAAAACAATAACAAAACTACATTACTTGATTTTCGAATTGCACCCACATCCACCGTATTCGCCAAATTTGGCTCCCAGCGACTACTGGCTGTTCGGAGATCTAAAAAAAAGGTAGCCAGTTAGAATTCTGATCAGAAAATACGTGATATTGGTAAAGTAGGTTTTCCTAAGTTATGTATGTACTATGTATGTAAAATTATGTCTGCCTTGGCTAACAGAACTCTAAGGACAGCTAGCGGAAAATGCTTCGATTTTAATTGAAACTGTTTTAATGGCCTTCAAATATTTATCTTTCGTATTTTTCTTTTGTGAGCTTAAGGACGGAAACAATAAAAAAAACGAATTCATTACTTCGCTTTATCGGTCGACCAGGCACCAAGAGTTTTTGTAGATGACTTCTAATTAAGGTCAAAAGGGAATGCAGCCACTTAATTTTGTAAAAGTTCACCTTAACCTTGACACATGACCTGAAGAGTCCCGGGCCTAACAAATAGATGACACTAGTTATAGTATAAAAATCCATCGCGGTTTTTATCTCTTAGATTCATAAAATTTTTCACTAAACCGATTGTTATGTACATACATAAATATAATTGGCGCCTACACCCTTTTTGAAAGAGTAAGAAGTGCTAAATTCGGTCCGAAACCAACTTTTAATACCCTCCTACATTTTATAATAGTAAAATTTAATTTTTGAATAAAAGAAAATCATACACGTATGTTCAATAAATAACAGAACTGTTTATTTAAATCATGGAACACGTAGAGCTATCTATTAAACTTTGATCATATTGAAAAGGTACAAGCGCCAGCTTTCAACCGCAGCCAACTTCATGTAAATAGTTTGACAGGTTAAAAAGTTACGCGCCTTTTATTGACAGTATGTTTCGTGCTTGTGTCGTAAAAATACAATACAGCAAAGAGCAAATATTACATTCTGTGTTAAACTTGGAGAAACATTTAGTGAGGCGCACAAATAGATGCAAAAAGTTTATGGTGATCATTGTTTAGCTCGTTCAAATGTATATAATTGGCTTAAACGATTTAGAAATGGTCGTGAAGATTTGAATGATAATGAAAGACCTGGTCGTTCAGAAGCAAGTAATCGTGCTGAATTGGTGGAAAAAGTCCGCGAAATCATTGCTGTTGACGGAAATTTCACTGTAAGAATGTTGGCTGAAGAATTAAATTCATCTACTGGTACTATTTGGAAAATTTTAACTGACCATTTGGATAAAAGAAAGGTTTGTGCACGCTTTGTTCCACACCAATTAAATGAAGATCAAAAAATCGCTCGTGTAGAGCATTGTAAAGACATCATTTCAACAGCTGAAAACGATCCAGATTTTCTTGATTCGTTCATAACTGGTGACGAAACATGGAGCTTCAAATATGACCCTGAAACTAAGCGTCAATCTGCAGAATGGAAGACGAAAGGGGAGCCAAAAGCAAAGAAATTGCGTTTTCAGAAGTCAATAGTCAAAACAATGTTGATCACGTTCTACGATTCCAAGGGTATTGTGCACAAGGAATTTGTTGCAGAAGGTCAAACTATTAATGGAGAATACTATTTACAAGTTTTACATCGTTTGTGGTCAAGAATTGTTCGTGTAAGACCTGAATATCCAGAGGGGAAACAGCTGTTTTTATTGCATGATAATGCACCACCTCACAAAATCAAAAATGTTCGTGAATTTTTGATGCAAAAACATATTTGTGTCATCGACCATCCTCCGTATTCTGCTGATCTATCACCATGCGACTATTTTCTGTTCCCTAAATTGAAAACTGCCATGAAAGGTGCGTTTTATGATGATATTCCAGCCATTCAAGCAGCCGTGACACAGGTGTTAAAGAACATTCCCTTAGATGACATAAAAAGTCCATGCAGAAATTGGTTGATCGTTCTGAACGTTGTATCGAGTTAAATGGAGACTATTTTGAATAAAAAATAACTTTCAAACACAGTACGATACGTGTTGTATTCTACATCTGAAAAGTTATGTTATTTATTGAACATACTGTGCGGACAATGAGAGTAATAGCTTGTAAATTTAGATACAATGTTCCACTTAAGTCACCGTACTCTTGTTATATTTGCACAAATCACTGTAACTTCACCAAATTTTTATTAAATTTAAGAAACTTCGATGCAGGCTAACAAAACAATATATTTTCTTTTAAATAATGAAATAAAAATAGTAAGATTTCAAACTTAATGTAATATTATTAATTAAAAACAAAAGGAACTTGAATATCTGCGTCAACAAAAGTCTACGTACTCTTACAAACTAATATAAACTTTTAACTATAAGGAACATTATTTTCATTATAACTTTGAACTTAGTATCTAGTGGGATAACTCTGCATCTTAATCTCCTCGCTGAGACGATTTGGCATTGACATCACCAGTTTTTCAATCTGATTGAAGTCCGAACCCCTCTTGGTACAATGCCTCTCGCAGGAGCTTTTTATTGCTCATGTGGTGCTTTCTTATTTTTTTTTTCAGCCTTTTCCACACATGTTCAATCGGATTGATATCCGGGCTCTGTGGCGGCATCTCCAAAAGGTGTGGAGTGTTGTACGCGGGGTACAGCCTGGTGTTCATTGCTTTGTGTTTAGGGTCGTTGTCTTGCTGAACCTATTCCCAATTTTTTGGCGCTGCTGATATCAATATACGCGTATTGGTCCATCACTTCGTCGATAAATTCCAAATTGTCGACTCCTGCTGCATCTATGCAGCTCCAAACCATAATACCTCCGACGCCGTGTTTTACAGTTTTTATGGTATTTTTTGGACTTAGAACTACTCCTGGACTCCTTCATACACGGAGACGCTCATCTGAGCCAAAAATATTGTACTTCAAGAAGTCAATTGGTTTGTATACATACGCTTTGGCAAACTCTAAGCGCTTCCTCCTATTAATTAAATTTACGTGCAGCTACTTGCGAGGATTGTAGGACCTAAAGTTATATGTTTTTATCGCTCTACGAACTGTTTCCGGACGCACCTCCTTGTCAATGTTGCGACCTAGCTCTGATGCTTTATTGTGCGCCTGTCACGATCGGAAAGTGCAGGTGGCCGGCCGGATCTTTTGTTGTTTTTAATGCGCTCTTCGTATTTGAATCGCCCAATGACAGTCTGAACAGAGGATTTGCTTCTACCAAAAATCTTAACTATCTCTGCATAAGATTTTTGCTCTTTTGTGTAGAGATGCAGGATCTTTCCACGATCATCGAGTGAAAACTCTTTTCGAGGTATTTTGTCTATAAAAATCGAATATTTTGTCCAGCTCAAGTAAAACACGCCAACTATAATGAATTTACTCATTACTGCACACATTTATCAAAAATCCCCGTTATTTCTAAGAAGAACGCTGGCGCCAGTTTTTATACAAAATGTAAGTATTTTTTGTTATTTTTATTAGCAAAATTAGTACTTCAAATGATATTGACATCATCGGCCTTAACAACCGCGCTGTTGGTTCTGTCTTTTCCAAACTGGACGAAGAAGCAAAGCGAATGGTTCTGGTGGTGAACGAGTGCATATTATAGATATATTTAATTGTGGAAGCGGAAATTAATTTCCTGACAACCGAATGCTTAGGAATTGCATAAAGCGGGATTATTTACTTCCTCATTTTCATCTTCACTTGACATTTAGAAAAGAATAATTAATATTCAATTCGTCCTAGGAAGTAGAGTATGAATTAAAAGCTCTCCACCCATTTAATTATCCACTCAGATTACTTGAAGTGAAATGAAAAAAATACTATCTGAATACATACATTTGACTGTATAATTTATGCAAGCCGCTAATCTATATATGTGTATGTACATATACCTACCTACAACATCAGAATTCGTTTTAGGGGTATGGTTCCTTCGGCAAAGTTTCTTATATTGGTCCCTAGAAAATGATTTTCACAGAGCAATGGGCGATTTTTTTGCCTCCCCACAAAACGACCCGGCCTAATATACATGTAATTGGCGCTTATATCAGTTTTGGGTGTCTGGCCGAGCTCTTCCTCCTATTTCGTGTGATGTGTGCTAATGTTTTCAAGCCGCAATAATAGCATAATTAATTAATAAGGCACATTTGTACCTTAGCATTTTAAAGAAGATTTGTGTAATTGAATTTGACATAATTAATTCAGCGAGCGGTTCGCGTCAATTAACTATTGTCACAACACTTCGAAGTCTCATTTGAATATATTGTGTAAATCTTTAAGACAGCTATTTAAAGATCTTTTAGGGCTCAACAAACATTCAGCAAAAGTATTAAAAATCATCGTATAGAAGATTCGCTCTATTCGCGGAAGAGAAATGCTAAAAATTCATACAAATTGTAAACAAACGCGTAAACAATGGGCTGAAATTGCAGTTTTGGTACGAATTTTGCGGCGACCCGCTCATGCCCAAATCATTGAAAAAATCGAATGGCACAAGCCAATCGATATGTCTAGGTCATCAGCAACTTCTCTAACGGCGATTCGATGATTGGCTAGTACCATTTTCTTCATTTCATCAATTCTTTCGTCTGTTGTTGAAGTGCTCGGGCGTCCGGCATGCCGGCACACTTTTCGTCGTTCACATTTTCTCGGCCTTCTGAGAACATTTTGTGCCACCGATAAACGTTGCTTTGGTTCAAAGTAGCTTCTCCGTATGACACAGTCAACATTCGGAATGCTTCCGCGCACTTAATTTCATTTTTCACACAAAATTTTACACAGGTTCTTTGATCCATCGTTTTGAATAGGTAAAAAATCCAAGCAAAGCAGGTGTAAACTGAACATTCAAAATGGCCGAACTCGTCGCATGAGTGAGAGACATGAGTACCAACATATCGTCACAAAAAAATTGAATTTCGAATATACAGTGGCGAGCAAAACTGAGTACATGTTCGAAGACTTTGTACAAAAATGCCCACAGAATGAAAACGATCAAAGCAAATTAAACATTTTTTTTTCTTTATTCAATAACAAATATTTAGTTAACGAAATTTCATAACTAAACAAAAAAAAAGAATATTCCATAAGCCGTACAAAAATAAAAAATGAATGGTACTCGTATGTACTCAGTTTTGCACAGTTTAATACTTGGTCCATAGACCTTTATTTTTTATGACTGAAAGAATACGTCTGGGCATACTTTCTACCAAATTATGCAAAATGTCGTGGGTAATTTGCTTCCATTCATAGTTTAGTCTTTGCCATAACATGTCGAGGTTAGTGGGAAGAGTATCATATTGTCCCAACCGTCGCTTCACTATTGGCCACAAGTTCTCAATCGGATTGAGGTCGGGACTGTGTGGGGTCCACTCCATCAACTTAAAACTTTGAGTCGTAAACCATTCCTTAACCACCTTTGCTGTATGCTTGGGGTCTTCGTCCTGCTGAAATGTAAGTTCAGCTGACTGATATGCGCATACGTTCACAAAGCTTGTAATATGGGTTTGAAGAATACTCAGGTAGTCCTCCTTTTTCATTATGCCATCTATTTTTACTAAGGACCAAGCTTCCACCACGTAAAGCAACCCCACGCCATAACATTGCCGCCTCCGTGCTTGACGTTTTCCTTTATATGGCGTCTTTGCAATGATTCGCCTGGACGCTTCCAGCAATATTGCTTCCCGTCGGACTGGTATCGGTAAAATTTTGACTCATCTGTCCAAATAACTTTTTTCCAGTCGTCTATGGTCCAGTCTCGGTGTTTTTTGGCATATTTTAAACGAGTCTGAACATTTTTTTTAGATAATGCCGGTTTTTTCTTTTTGATCTCAGCCACAAATCCGATTTTTTGAAGGGCTCTCCTTGTTGTGCATCGACTAACATTTTTGCCAATAGCAGCCGCAGCATCTTTTGGTGTTAGCTGAGAGTCTCTTTTCAAGTTTGTGACTATGAGCCTTGCGTCACCATCTTTTAAAAGTCGTGGGCGTCCACCAGAATTTTTTTAGAGGCAACTCCACACATTTTCTGCACTCTAATTACCACCGACTGACTAATATTTAAAGCCTTTGCAATTTTTCGAGACGAAGAGCCTTGTTCTGTTAGGCAATTGATATTAATCTCAACGTCAAAAGGAATTTTTTTCATTTTTGTTAAATTTTAGGAACACTTCAAATATTAATGCAATTGATTGCACTGATCTCACCAAATGACTATAATAAAATAAATTACATATTTCTTTCGTTTTGGGATGATTTTGCTGCTTGATAACTGTAAATCAAGATGCAATCGGCGATAACGTAGCTAAAAATAGAAATGTGCAAAACTGAGTACATGCGAGTTGTTTTTGTTTTTCGTTTTCTTTTTCATTATTCTTTTGATTTTTTATTTATCTTTAACTGAAATGTATTCTGAATTGATACAGCAAAATTAAAAAAAAAATTGTTTCATTTGCTTTGATCGTTTTCATTCTGTGGGCATTTTTGTACAAAGTCTTCGAACATGTACTCAGTTTTGCTCTAAATTCGCCATTCTTTTTGAACACTCCTCGTATGCATGTTAAGAAATAAACTAAAAAATATCAAAACCAGGGCTTTGTCAAATTACGCACGAAGCAATTTACATACATATGTAGCTTTTTGGAATTTTTGAAAAGTCTATGAATACTCGTACTCGTATTATACACATCATAAATCCTCTTATTATGAGTTGAAATGAAAATTTATTTGCTGCTGTTTCCTCTTATCGCAGCGTGCCAGCACGAAAGAGCTGAGCTAGAGTAAGAAATTTCTAGTTCAGAACAAGTACAAGTGGCCCATTTCGGACTACATCCCTCTCCACATGGCGAGTTGCGATATCTGGGTGCAGAATGTTATGGTGTAAAGTAGAAATTGTGGCCTTCTTGTCTGTTGGAGTAAGTTTGCCGGTTCGAGTCGGACTGTAAGGTAATGCGTTTTTTCTAAGTTCAATGGATAAGTAAATTAATTTTAAATATTTTAATTTTAATAAAACGTAAGTCATTAAGTTTTTAAATTCAAATAAAAATAATGTTGCCTATCTCACGCCTTGAACCTAGGGTCTGAATGCAACCACACGCGAAATTCGTATAACAAAACTAAGTAACAGTAAGTAAACACTTCGAGTATAGGGCGTGTTCGGTTATGTAATATAATGCGAAAACTGGTTTTGCAGCGTCAGCAGTATGTTTAGAAACGCTAAATGGGAGCACTGCAAAAGCCAAGCTTTTTAAAACGTCATTTTTCTGTCAAGCGGTGCTCGTAATTTGCAAAAATTCACACTGCCGCTGATTACGCTAATATTGTATTATATTTTTATTGTTTTCGGCGAAAATCTTATTACATCTGAATTTAAATTGCTGAGTGCCTCGGAGTGCGATTAAACATAAAGGAGGAATTTGCTTATGGGAGGAGCAAAAATAGTATTCTTTGGAATAAGGTGGTGGAAGAAATTAAAAAAAATCAGCACAGGTATTGCCATAGAAAGGCATATCACGCATAATAATATTTAATATGTTAACATCGTATAAACGCATGCAAAAGCGCACTAATTCCTTCGGTAGGGAACCAACATTTCGGCGATATTTCGGAGATTTTGACGAAGTGAGCGGTACCAGGCACTCCATTAATCCTCCGACACAAAACCCGCCAACATCATTGGAATTGCTATCATCACCGCCGTTAGGCGAATGTTATGTTGAGCCCCCAAATTCTCCACTGACTTCAAACTATGAGGCTTCGGTTCACAAATATCGTTCATAATTAAACTGAATAACATTTGTATTTTAGTAGAAGAGAACGCGTTCAAAAATGCTACTGTTTGACAACAATTCCATCAGCTGTACCAATCATCAAAACTTTATGTAGGGCTGCCGGCTCTGCCTCTGCACGTCTTAAGGGGGAGCCTGGTTTATATGGTCAAAAGAATCAATTTTTTTCTTTCGTTTTAAGCGATTCCTAATATATTTCAGAATATTCACTCAAAGTTACAGAGCCTAATTCTCAATATTTCCGTAGATACAAAGCCAAAGGTAGGCGAGCGTTAGGTAGTTACGCTGTGACCGGACAGCAATAGTACAAACTTTATCTTCTTTTCTCGACTTTTCATTTTTATGATTTCTTTGAATTGGCGTACATGAATGAAAAAAAACGAATGAACCTTTTGAAGTGAAACATAGCTTGTTCCCTTCAGTATTAAATTCGCTTCTATTTGAACTAACAAAATAGATAAAAAAAAAATTTCAAGATTTTTATACCAAGTTGAAGTGAAGTTTTTTTTTTATAGAAAGGCATTTTTTTCTTTAAAACCTCCAAATTTGGAAATTTTGGAACTTCTCTCAGTTTTCTTAGTTCATCTAGAAAAAAAAATCATGATAATTAGAAATCCATTTGAATGTTTTGGTTTAGATAATAATTACGAGCTGTATCTTGTACGCCAGTTGGAAACTCCAGCGTTGCAGCGCTCTACTAATTTCTATGTTAAACATTTTTTTCAACTTATTTTAACCAGTACAAAAATTTTCTATACTTTTTAAATGTTCATTAAAAGATAGAAAAAACTTTGCAGTGCAAAATTAATTCTTTCCTTAAAAAAAAAAATCGCAAAGAGATGCAATTTTTAGACCTCATAAACCATGCTTGCCCCTTAATACATTATTGAACTCACTCATAAATTCAACAGATGGTGTCTCTGGAACAAATAATTTTTTTTTTCATATAAAAATGGATTTAAAAGGTTATTTAAAAGTTGAGTTATGACTCACAGTTGCGACCATTAAAAACAAATTATCAGCCCGCTACATGATCACAAATACGAGTATAACAAAAAAACGTGCATTCTACACCCGGATATCTCGAAAACGTGACGTGCTGTGGCTATCTTGCCTTACATTCGCGTTCAGCATGGCAATAAATTTATTGAGCTACAAGTTCGTTCGAGAGAAAAATGAAAAGAGATAGCAATATGTTCACTGTCAAGAATGATAGAAAGAACATTGCGCCCATCAGAGAGTACGTGACGTCACGTTTTTCCAAGTTGTGCAGTATTGCCAACCATTTGCTCTTCGCAATAAATTTAGTGCTTTTTTATACCGAAAAGGCGTAAATTTTGAAGTTTCGTCTTTATACTTTTTTTTTAATTTAAAGCTACCGAAACTTTAAGTTAAAAAAAAACTGTATTATTATACAAAAGAACGTTAAAAAAGGCCACCCTGAGATGATTTTAGTGCTAATGAAAATTAGTTGGTTCATATAAAATTTGATATTTTGAAAGTGCAAATTTAATGTTTTGATCCTTTTAAGGTTATGCAAGAATATTAAATGTCCCTCTCTCAACTTTTCGTAAGATTGAAAACCTTTTTACACATTTTAAAAAGCGTTTGAACTTTCTGAATGCGGATTACATCCATAGAGGTGTAATCGTTTCTTCCGGCCATCAATCCTTAGTGGGACATAGGGCATCAAGAGGTGTACTCATAGTAAAAATAAGCCACAAAATACCAGAAAATACTAAAGAAACCATACAGACATTTTTACAAAAAGATTATTTTATCTAGTTACATAATCTCAAATATAGCAAATAAATCGTTCCCTTAACAAAAGAGTCTCGCTTAACAGAAAAAAAACTCATAAATTAAATTGTAGATAAGCATAACACTTTGAATAAAAAAAAACGCACATTCTGAAGACAATTTGTCTCGCTTACAAAGTTCTTTAAGTGATTCAATAAAACTTTGGTGTTTTATTTTCCTTAAATGGGTATTTTAGTGCGTTTTTATATCCAAAGCTAGGCAACACTGCAGTAGCGAGAGAGAGATTTGGCTGCCGAAAGCAGAAGAACACCAACAACACCGGCAATCGCGGGCAATGCCACCAGATGTTAAAAAAAAGTAAAGCTAAATAAAACTAAGTGAATTATTGAACTAATTATTAAAAGATTTATATTTTAGAAAATTATAAACATTACATTTTAATTAGAACAGGCTAGAAAAATGTCATGAAGAAAGAACTAAAACTCCGAGACTAAATAACAAAAAAAAAAATGCTAAATCAAGTTACGAAAATGGTAATCTGGCCATACTGGAGATAAAACCACGTAACTCGTTGTCAAATTCGCTGAGAGCAAAGTAACGGAACCACGATAGGCGCCATCTTATTATTCTCTCCATAGTGGTTCACTGTGTTAGTGTCTCAGAGGCGTAGGCTCTCCTTTTAATTTTTATATGAATAAATTTGTTCTTTTAATGGAATCGGTTAAAAATAAATGATTTTGATGTTGCAAAAAATAATTTAAATTAAAACGCGGTAGAGAAACGCTTCCTGGAAAATCAAACAAGAATGAGAAGGTTATTTTCAGCTTGCAAGCTTATTACATTAGAATTTTGTGCAAAGCTTGCTACGGTTTCTATGGCGCTTTATGATATGATTGAGCTCATATGTGGGGTAGAGGCATTAATTCCTTTTTCCCTGATTTATAGCCAAAACGCAAATAAAAGAAATTCTAATAAGTCATGGTTCAAAATTCACTAGAAGGGCCTCAGTTCGGTAGTAGTGCATTTGCTAGCAGGGCTTCACAGCCAACCCACGTAAATGTGTATATGCACATGAATGCGTGTACGCACACATACTCGCACAAGAGCATAGGAGCACAGGATTGTTTGGTACCATTTCTTTTGAGTTGCCAATGACAGCGTCTTAAAATATCATTCCGTTGAGGCGACATTTATGAATTAAGCAGACAGGAAATATGGTACAGAAAAGCTTTATACATACGTGTAAATATGTATACCTTCATATAAATGAACAAAGCTCGCACGTAAGCAGTTTGACTTTTGTGGGTAAGAAATAAAAAGCAAGCGTGAAATTTAAAATACGCTTCCGAATGTGGGAGGATGCAAGCATGAAGCTACAGGGTCGGGCACGCGAAGTGTGTAAAAAGGCCATAAATTTAGTTTGGAAAATTACTTTTAATCAATTCAAACTAAAACATGTGCGAAAATAATACAAAATTAAGAATCAATATATATGACCGCCTTTTGCCTTGACTATGGCCTTGAGATGGTCCAGAAACGAATCGCAAGCTGCCCGAATGTGATGCCCGTGCATCAGCTGCGCGAGCTGTCTGAAGTTGGTTACACTTCGAAAGCCGTACCCTGTAAATAAGCAAGAAGTGTTATCATGCTGAAAATTAATTTGTCTTAGCAATTACGTATCTGTGGCCACATGGAATAAAAGCTTAGTGGTGTTTACTTTTCTTGTAATGATGTTGAAATTATTCTGCGCAACACCCTCAGTATATTTATAGGTTTGAGCATACTTTTTTCGAACTGTTGTACTCTGGCCCGATGAATGTGTGGCATTTTCTGAGCGGTGTTCAGTTGATTTTTATTATACGTGTACTTACTGCATTGTTTTTGAAACAGCTTTGTGAAAATTTTAGTTCTCAGAAAAAATGGAAGTGAATCCTCTAGTTTTTTCTATATTCAATACATTCTTTCTGAACGTTAAAAGGAATTCGCCAAAGCAAAGAAGAAGGAAACAAATTAAAAAAAATTCAAAAATACCGAATCGAGCGAAAGAAATCGGAAAAAAAGTTTTTATAGCAAGGCGTCATACATTTAGTTTTAGATATTTTTTTTGGAGCGCTACGGGAGAGTTTATCAGTAGGCTGATGAAAGTAACTTTCGGCTGAGGCGAAGGCTTTTTTATAAGAATAAAACCTATGCGCGGAGTACTTAATATCATTAGAAACGTGATTGGGAACATGGGAACTGTCACATTTAATTGCGAATGTGTCGTGTAAATGGAATAATTCGCAACATTAATTGCGAAAAAAACCTATCTGCCGTTCGGAGGCGGAATAAAAATTTTATGATTAACATCAAATCACACCACAAATGGGAGGAATAGCTCGATCAAACACCCAATAAATGATGTAGGCGTCGATTATTATATAAATACGTATGTATGTATTAGACCGGAGTGAAATACGTACATTTTTTCAAATCATATCGTAATAGCAGGGAAAAGTTGCTACATATCAATACAAATTCAGAAAAAAAGAAATTTCAAATCGCGCATTGCATTTAAAATTTACAAATTTTATAATAAATTGAACAAATATTCGAAAAATTGTAAGAGGTGGAAATGATGTTAGATAAAGTTCATTTTTTGTAGACTATTACAACATCAGGTATAGTTTGAAAAGAAAACGTCTACCGCTCTATCAAAGCCCCTACAGCCCCTGAAAAGAAGTGGAAAATGTCATTTTTTGTATAAATTTACGTAATTGCGGGTGGTTAGTTTCTCTATTTTAAATTTTGTATAAGGGTGCGACCAGAGTGAGCGCTGAAAGCCGAGCCGAAATTGTCAGTGCGATAAAACTGATTACATACAAGTCAATACAAATAAGCTTGTGTATAACACAGTGAACGCCGACAAGAGCAGATAGCAAAGCCGATGAGTGCGAGAAAACAGTTTCAAAGCGTTTTGCGCGCTTTTTTGCATTGTTGATGTTTACTTTTAAAAATAAAAAAAAAATGGATATCGATCAAATAATATGTGAAATTTTTCCCGGCCAGAATGTAATCAAATGTTTCAATTTTCATTCGGGTATATTGTTGAAATTTAGCTGGATATTTTCTTAAATCATTATATAAATGATGAAATTCACCAAATTCATTCCTTTTTAGTTTAATTGGATGTTTTCCAAACTCGTTTGTCTTAATAATTGCATTAATCACACTAGGAGAAGCAAAATACTCTTCATCAGATGAATCCATTACCGTGTACAGCAATTTTGTAAACACAAATGAACAACAATATTAAATGACATAAGAGCAAAACACATGGAATAAACAGAATTTCAGCGCTGAGTCTCGCATCACTGTGTCTTCTAAGTCTTCTTGAGTATATAAGTAGAATAAATTATTCCCCTCTTAGCGCGCCCACTAACCACACTGTCTTAAAGAAGTTTTGTACATCTCTTGGCCCGCCCTTTTGGACGACTCAGAATTCACCGCGTGAAGGTGACTGTACTACGAGTTCCACCCACTCCCTTCCCAACCAACCAACCAAAGATGAAAAATTATTTATTCGGGAGTGGCAAAGTCTGCTTTAGTGTCAAATTGAGGCATAACTGTACGAGAAGTGAGTGTTGCTCTTATAAACCCATCACGTCTCTCGTTCCCATACACTTTTGAGGACGCTTGAGTTACTAGTTTTACGCAACGCTCCACAGCTTGCGTATGGCATAGAATATTTGTTAAATCTATGGTTAATTTAGGTTTTTCTTTATCAGAAATTAATTGCAAGATATCTTCAGAAGAAAGGCTGTCTAAAATTGGGGGGCAGGTAAGTTTCATTTCAGACCAATTAATTAACTCAAAATATTCATTTGCTTCAAAGTTTAGATTAGGAACCAAAAAGTTTGTAATATTTTTGTCTTTTGAAGGGATTTCTTTTATTTTCAGAACTCGCCTCAATCCAAGATCGCGGACATGCTCTCTGTCATCTACCACCATCGAGAGAAGAATGTTTTCTGGATGGGCAAAAAAGGAATATGTTTGAATGACCTTATGAACTACTGCCTGAACTTCTGAAGATAATATTCAAAATTTTTTAATACATTCTAAAATATGTTTAGGTCCGTCAACTATTGAAGAATTTGCTTTGATTTCGAACCATAGAGGTACGTATACAGTCAAAATGTATTTTACAATTTGAATGAGATTTTTAGATGGCTCTTGCAAAGAAATGTATAATCGTAGGAACCTGTTTGCAATTGTCAACCAACGAGAGTGTGATATTGGTCCCGGATCTCGATTTGCTAGATCTGGGGAGCAAAACCAGCATCAATAGCAATGGCAATGTCATGTAAGTATTTCTGATCTTTACTTAAGCTTATTGCGTCAAGCGTTCGTGGCAGAGAGCATTCAATCCTCTGAAAAGCAACGATGGACAAAGATTCACATTTAGCCAGCTGTTTGCCAAGAAGCCCACTGAAAGACTGAGGACCTGTTGTTTTACCATCAAGTATTTCAACTAGATGCCTCAGAGGTAATTCATTAAAAT
Source organism: Anastrepha fraterculus (assembly GCA_037575425.1). Taxonomy (NCBI): domain Eukaryota; kingdom Metazoa; phylum Arthropoda; class Insecta; order Diptera; family Tephritidae; genus Anastrepha; species Anastrepha fraterculus. The sequence goes on along the minus strand of JAYXIM010034173.1, from coordinate 53,416 downwards.
GGAGGAGACAGATAGCCCATTGTACTGGTCTTTTTAAACGCGTTTCAATGAATTTTATTGCACCATTCTTCCACCCAGTATTTGTTGACGTACCATCACATCCAATCACTACAACATTAAATTGATTTATACCATTTTCTTCAAAATAATTTACAACGCTGTATGCTGTGTCCTTTCCAATTTTTGAAGTAGGTACTAAATGACAAAGGTACTTTGAGCCTGGTTCTGTTATTACTGAAATGTGCTCTTCTTTTTTTATAGATTGATAACGTTTGTTTCCTTTTTCAACTAAAACTAAAGTGTCATCCATCCTGGCATCAAAATACACACACATCGGATCGTTTAATTGCTCTATTGCATTTCCCGATTCGATAAGTTTTAGTCTACATTTTTCTTTTTCTACTTCTAATTTTGCTTCGATCAACAACAAAAGAAGTATCTTTGTCCGTTATAAGACCAACGTCTTTAAATGCACTAGAATACAATAGCTGCTGCTGCTCTATCAGATACTCCAAAACGATCACTTGTTAAAGCCGTTGCTGGAAGTGATAAGCGCATCTGTGCATTTTTTGAACTTGCTGACTGAGAGGAAATACAGCGTGGGGTCTGAAAATCGGAATCATTCTTATCATTGTCAACTTCAGGAGTTATCTCTGTTTCAGAATCAATGCTACTACAAGAAGGTCCAGGTAAGTTGGTCTGACTTAAGTGACGAGCTTTTCTCTGCAAATTTAATGTAAGCTTTTGAGTTTCTTTGGTATCTACTGTCCCAATCTTAACTTGTCCGAGATATCTTTGAGCATATAGAAATTTGATTTCTAATGGCCGTATCTTTCTATCTTTCGGACATGGGCAGTTGATAGTTACCGGCCTGGGACAAATACACTTGTCAAAGCTTCTTTGACAAAAGCAATTGAGCACTTGCAGGACGAAATGTCAAATAATGTACTTGAAGATTGTTCAATAAAATCATTGTACTTCTTTTGTTTCTCAGGTGTGTCTTTGTCCCTTGAATAAGATTTACGAAGAGTGTAGTATCGATCATGTAGTTGTTTGATCTTTTGTACAACTCTTGTGTGGGAAACTATTGGAATCGAAGCCTTGGAATAAAGGGACTCAGTCTGATGAGCTACAGTATCTGCTACAACTGTGAAGCTTAACTTCTGACCTGAACTGGCAGCAGGAGATTCTACTGTCATTTTGTACCTCACTTCTTGCCAACATTGTATAATGTCGGTATTAGTGGGAAGGACCGATGACAGCAGTGGTTTAGGTGCACCAAAAAATGGGCAGTGTATGTCCTTACGAGTAAGAGACATGATTAAAATGTTTGAAGCGATTTAATGTTAAGTAATTGTGTAAACTATGTAATTCAAAAGAACATCGAATAGAATTGCTTTGACCAAACAGCGCTGTTCGACAAGAGTGAAAGCAGAACTGGTAATGACCAGAGAGTACTAGCTCTTCTGTGCACTGCGTTTATCGGTATGCCAGAATCAAAAGCAAAATGAAAAGAAAGACGATGGAATACAAGTAACCAAGTGGAAGACGATCTAAAGCACAGACGTGTTATAGTAGCCGTAAGCCGCTTTCACGCAAGCCTCATTTGGCATAGGCTTCCTCAGTAGATTTGGTGTAAAAGTTGATCGCTCAGAACCACAGAAATGAATAGATTAGTAAATTAAACATTTTTTCATTGACCCAACTAATTTTGCATTTATTTCTGGACTTGTTGCTTCCAGATACAACAGAAAGCAATAAAAATGTGTAGATTCCATAAATATCGTTTTTTGGCACGAAGACAGAACTTCGGGATACAGAGAAATCTTTAAGATGCTATCTGTTTCATTTGGAAGGAAATTTGATGCCAGATTTGCATTGCGTGAACAATGATGCAATCCAGAATGCTTGCTGGAAGGTTTGACGGATATTTTCTTTACCGATGGGTCCTAGAATGAAATAGGGTCTAGGACCGCATGGTACTTAAACGATAGTAATAACTATCAGTGTGCTATGGGGAAAATGGCAATTGTTTTCCAAACGGAAGTTTTTGCCATCCTGAAAGTAGCCGAATGGATAATCGATAGGAGATGGAGCGGGAAACAGATTGGAGTTTTCAGTGACAGTCAGGCTGCACTGAAGGCGCTGGAGAAGCGAAGCAAACCTCGAAGACTGTTCAATAATGTAATATGAAGCGCAATTCTGTCACAAGACAAAAAAGGCTTGTACTTATATGGATTTCAGGACACTCCGATCTTCAAGGAAACGAAATTGCCGATGAAGAGCCAATAATTGGAATCAGAGCCAATAATCGGAATAAGTTCCGCAGGAATCATGAATTGGATTATCCAATATGTATGCAATTTACATAAAGAGTGATAGTCCTGTCTAGAACGCTGCAGATCTGCAAAGTTTTTTGTAACAAGTCCGACCAGAAAACTGTCAAACTTTCTACTAAAAATTGGAGGGAAAGACATCCGGTTGATGGTCGGTATTATTACAGGCCACAACCCATGGGGTCAGCATATGACCACCATTGGAATCATTGAGGACCCTCTTTCTAGACGTCTTAATACAATGGGCTTTTGAGCCTGACTAAATCTCTCGGTGCTCCTTAGCTCGACCTTTTCAAATTTCAATTTCAACTTTAGTATCTTATGAAATATTTCCGACCGGCTCCCATACAGCATTCAGTACAGCCTCCGCAGAATTTAAATTGAAATTTAAAGACGGTTTCCCAATCGCGAACACAACGACAGCCGAATAAAATTAATTACTATACAATCAAGCGTTGGCGTTTGAGGAGAAGTGCGTGTCACTTAACGTGCCCGCCAGTAATGTTGATTCTAATTTATATACCAATTTATGTACCTGCGTGTAAGTCCACATGTTTAGTTACTTCAACTTACGAGTGTAAGTACCTAAATATTTGTAAGTGTTAATGCTAGAATTTACACGAGAGCCAGTTGTTATTGGCTTTAAAAGGCTATAAAGCTAATGATATATGTACATACAGATATATGTATATACAGATTATGTATGTACAGATATATGTACTTAGTATTTTAAGCATTAAGCCTGTGGACAGAGAAACATATACATTACATATACATACAATCATTTAAAAATATCACCATTTTTGGCCTTTACATGAGAAAAGAAACTAAAAAGTTCGACCCAAATTGGGGGACATCAGAATTCGTTTTAGAGGTCTGGTTCCTTCGGCAAAGTTTCTTATTTTGATCCCTAGAATATGATTTTCACAGAGCAATTGGCGATTTTTTTGCCTCCCCACAAATCGACCCGGCCTAATATACTCGTATGTATTTCACATGCACTGCCCACAAAATTCGATTTTCATGGACAAATAATGTTATCTTCTATGGGTTTTCCAATAACAGGTATTATTGGTGAATGGATTGCGCTATCGAGAGATGATTAACGATTTTTTATGGCCGGACTTGGATGGTATTGATCTGGAAAACGTTTATTTTCAACAAGACGGCGTTACGTGCCACACAAGCAACGAAACCATTGATCTTTTACAGGAAAAGTTACCAGACCTTGTTGGTTTTGCTCTATTAAAGGATGATGAAGAGCTATAGGAAAGTTTTGCAAAAAAACACACGTAAAGTTCAGAAAAATTCATGAAATTTTTATTTAAATCGATAGTACAGTCCATATAATTTAATGTTTGAAGATTATACATTGTGTAAAATAAGTACCCGGAATTTATAATTTAAACTCTCCCGGGAATACCTGACACTTCAAATTTGGTTTTTTCATGTTGGTACACATGTCCTTGAATGCACAAGCCTTATTAGAACGGGATCTATTACTTAGTGTGTTTTATTCTGCAGTCAAAGTGAGTTGATCTTTTGTTTACTTGGCGAATTTTACTATGGATTTTTGCAAAAAGAGCATCGGAAGGAGGTCTCTGAACACATGGTTTCCCGAGCTAATACGGACCCTACGTTCATGAAACGCATAATAACTGGTGATGAGACAGAGCCCTGTAAAGGTAGTGGATTAAATTTCTTCCTCTCCGCAGTCAGAAGAGTATACGGTCTTAAAAGAAGAAGTATTGATCGCCCTTTGGAGAATCAGCGACGCAAAAGCTCCAGGCCGAGATGGTGTCTTTAATATTGCTTCCCAAGCAGCGGTCCAAGCAAGTCCAGAAATTTTTTCTGAACTTTACAGTGCGTGTGTCAAGTGTGGTATATTTCACAAGAGATGGAAGCGACAGCCGTTAGTGCTACTACTAAAACCGGGTAAATTGCCAATGATCCATCAGTATACCGACGCTTATGTCTGTTAGATACAGTGGGAAAGGTACTAGAAAGACTCATCTGTGAGTGTTTGCAGAAATACCTAGAGGGGCCAACAGGACTTGCGGAGCGACAATTTGGTTTCAGGCGAGCAAGACCCACTGTCGACGCCATTCGACTGGTGCTCGAAATAGCGAGTGAGGCTATTAACAGGACAGGTGGGGCATCCTGCTCTATGAAATATTGCGCTGTCATAATGCTGGACATAAAGAACGCTTTCAACTCGTCAAATTGGACATTAATTCTTTCAGCACTGACTGGTCTTGTAGTGCCTTCGTACCTGCTTCGAATTATCCGGAGCTAATTCGATGCCAGGATCCTTGAATACGACACCGACGACGGACCCTAGGAACACACAGTGACAGGCGGAGTACCGTAAGGCTCGGTTCTTGGCCCTACCTTGTGGAACGAAATGTACGATGGCATCCTCAAAATAGAGCTGCCTATGAATACGACACTGGTAGGATGCGCAGACGATATTGCGCTGGTTGTAACGGGGAAACAGGTCATTGATGTGGAACTCACCTGGAACGAGCGCTGGTTATACAATGCCAAACTCCAGCTAGCAGCGCAAAAAACTGAAGCATTCTTGTTGAGCAAAAATGAGAAGAGGGAGAGTTTGACGGTAAATGTCAGAGGACTCAACATCTAGTCTAAGCGACTATACAGTACTTAGGGGTTATGATTGACTGGCGCCTGAACTTCAGACAGCACGGTCAGTACGAAAGGCGCCGAGAGCGTGTACCGTCCCTATCCAAGGCAAGGTGAAAAACCTACAAGAGAACAAAAGTTGGCGAATGGCAGCGAAGATGGAATCATTTTTCTAAAGGCCGCTGGAAGCACGAACTTATCCTTAACCTTGACACGTGGTTACGGCGAAGACACAGAGAAGTGGATTACTCCTTCTCCCAGATGCTGAGCGGACGCAGCTGTTTTCAGTATTATCTGCACTGGTTTTGTCTCTCCGCATCACCACTTTACCCTACTTACCCAGAGAAGGTTGAAGATGCGCGACACGTACTCTTCTACTGTCCAAGTAGCCATTATCCTTAGAAAACAGCCAAGTGAGACTAATTTAACTGGCACTATGTGTATTTCAAAACATTGCTGGTGTGCTGCATGTAAGTTTGCCAAGCAAGTATTGCGTACGCTACACAAGCAGGGCGAATAAAGGCCAATAATAGAGCTTTTTCAGTACCGGCAGCTCGAGCAAAATAATAGTAATGCCCTGTGCCGCGTTTGATCACACCGACCTTCCCGACAAGTGCATAAGTTACCATGAAACAGTGTACCAGAGGAGGTCTACTCAGACATACCGACAATAGATACGGATGCTTGAGTTAACGTCTCATGACCATATCATACGCAGACAAGATGGTAATGCACATGACATTACGGCACACTTTCGAAGTTCCATTTACTTCTTAATGGAGTAATACGTATAACCTCCATACGTCATAGGTAGAGAGCCTGGACGCAGGTTTCTTTTCTGGTAGTGATCCACAATTACGGCTTCACCCTCGATGCAGTGCACATGCGGTTTCGGGGTGGAAGTCAGCTGAAGAGAGGAGGTCTGTTTTAGTGGCCCACATATCATTGACGCGACGGCGTAAATTGAATGTTTCTGACATTTTTATCCTCCCCTCCCTAAAACAAAATTATATATATAATATTATTATACTACAGTAGAGCGTCGATTATCCGAAAACCGGTCATCCGAAACGTCGGTTAACCGAAAGGTAACATGTCGCCTTTTTCGGGTATAAAGAATAAAAAAAGTATGTACAAATGAAATAGAAACGTTTAATAGAAATGACTCAGAGAGCGACGCAAGTGAACGTCATGATTTTGGCATTTTCCGTGTCTTCATCGATAGCATGTTATATTTAGAACATGATTCATAGGTATTGACAGCGTTGTACATATGTATATACTTGCTTTCTGTCACGCGCTTTATGAATTTAAGTTAGTATCGCAGTTCCTAAATATAATATAACAGCGTCGGTGGTGTTATCGTGCCGCGAAACGAACGCGCATCGAACGCGCATCCGACGCCGACAGTTTTGTTTGGCAATCTCTCATTAATTTCAGGATGGACACTCAAGTACGAGTATTTATCGAGTGGTATGACGCTGTGTTCATTCCAGAGGTTAGAAACTGAAGACACTGGAAATGTTTTATTAGTGATTGAAAATTCTCCAAGTAATCCCTCAAACCTTTCACTTGAGAGAGAAGATGGAAAATTTAAGGTGATTTTTTGCCACCCAATGTTACCTCAGTCGTTCAACCTATGAACCAGGGGGTGTTCGAAGCCTTCCAACGTTACTACAGAAAAGCGTTGCTTCCTAGGAAGATAAAACAATTCTTGAAATCTACAAAGGTATTAACTTGAAGGATGCTGTTTACATGGCAGCAGAAGCGTGGGCTTATGTCAAAGCGACTATTCTAAAGAAATCCTGGAATAGGCTTTGTCCAGCAGTTGAATCCGAAGCTAGCCTTACATCTGAAGAACCGACAAATGAAAACTTTGTTTCAGAAATGGTTGAGTTGATGAAAGAGGTTTCATGAGTTGAAGAATGTGACCAAGAAATGTGCATGAATGGCTAGAATTTGACGAGGATGATCCTGGCTACGAATTGCTAACAGGCGACGATATAATAGCACAGGTTCAAGTTCCTGAAGATGACGACGATAAAGACGAAATTAGTGATGACATCGCCTCAGCTGAAAAATGTCCGTCCAATGAAGAAGCCTTTAAATGATTTGAGACTGCTATTAAATGGTTCGGACACCAAGACAAATGCGATTCTGTGCAGTCTTTAAAACGCCTAAGAGATTTGGCGGCAAAAAACCGAGTCTCAAAACTTAAGCAAACAAATATGTTCGACCTTTTTTTTAGACTAGTTTTGCACTATTTAAAAATGTTTAGACATATGTATTTATGTACCGTGTGTACAATCCCTACTTAAATGTGTATGTGAGTATTCATAATATGTACTGTACTCTAGTGTATCATTAAAAAGCATTACACACATAATATGTATTCCTAATCCAATAACGTGTTTTATTACCCTACCCTCAACAAAGAACTGGAATTTCGCAAATGTTCGTTTATCCGAAAAATCGATTATCAGAACACCCTCTGCACCAATTGTTTCGGATAATCGATGCTCTACTATATTTACTACCGCAATTGCAATACCGACAGACGAAAATTTATTTGGGCTCAGGTCCAGCACAAACAAAATTCATTCCGAACATTCCTCGTACTCACCAAAATCACGAAAGTACTTCCATGAAAACATCGTTGAATAAAGAAAACATTAAATAATCTGTAAGCAAATGATCCAACAAATCTCCCCACAAACTTGTCTACTCACTGGTTGAAGCGGCTAATAATAAATTTTGGTTCTAGCGAACTCGTTTGCAATTCATTAAATTTCTCGGAATGCTCGTAACATACTACGAAAAACCAATAACACGTGCAATATACATGCATGCATACATACGAGGTGTGTTCAAAAAGTAATGCGAAATTTTCAATGATTTGGGCATGAGACGGGTCGCCACCAAATTCGTACCAAAACAGCTTAACTTCGACCAAAAGCAGCATCGCATGACCGCGACGACCCAAATTTGCTTCAAAGGGTCATAACTGGTGACGAATAGTGGGTTTATGGTTATGACATGGAAATCAAATCTCAATCATCTCAATGGAAGCTGCCGCACGAACCAAGACCGAAAAAGCGCGCTAAGTTCGGTCGAATGTAAAAGTTTTGCTTACCATTTTCCTCGATTGCAGGGCCGTTTTGTATCATGAGTTCTTGCCACAAGGTAAAACGGTCAATAAGGAATATTACCTGCAAGTTATGCGCAATTTGCGCGAAGCAATCCGGCAGAAACTCCCGGATTTGTGGAAGAACAAAAATTAGCTCTTGCATCACGATAGCGCCTCTGCTTACACATCGTTGCTTGCGCGCGACGTTTTGATGCCACAGCCACCATATTCCCCAGATCTGGCCCCCTGTGACTTTTTCTTGTTCCCGAAACTGAAGAGGCCCATGAATGGACGACGCTACGCTACGATTGACCAGATAAAGACGGCATCGAAGGAGGAGCTGAACAAGATAAAAAAAAAATTTTGAAGTGCTTGGAAGATTGGAAAAAACGTTGGCAAAAGTGTGTAATACCGCATGGGGACTACTTTGAAGGGGACAAAATAGATATTAATGAATAAATAAATAATTTTTGAAAAAACACTTAATTCGCGATACTATTTGAACACACCTCGTACAGGGGTATTTGTGAAGTGAAGCTTCTACTGTAGAACCAGCTTAATTAGATATTAATACTCTCATGCTCGTATGTACATATGCATACTTATCTACATAAGTATGTATGAATAAATAATGACAATAACATTGACAACACAGAATTTGATAAATAGCTTCCTTTAGCGCACATATGTATGTACATATGCACGCGTATATACCCCGCAAGAAATGCGGCTTGTTCTGGATATGTCTGCTTAATGTCACTTTTAATCCCTTTGCTATATATAATGCAATGCAATATATAATAAATTGTTCGCTTTTGCCTGGGTATGTCCTATAAAGAGATTAATTTAATTTCATTAAGATTGAAATACTCAACGCGCTCGAAAAAAAGATAGAAAACTATATCGGCAACTGATTTTTGTATAGAGAAAAATGTCTGGTATACACATCTTAAGAAAAAAAAAGAAAAATCAAAATGTGCCATTCGGTTTGTAACAATTACTTTAGGGGCATTTCAGGGTATCCTTTTGTACCTGTGCAGCGCTGGTCGTTCTCCGAATACGAAATTTATATTAATGGGAAACAAAATTGAAATTTGGCTCACTCGCCTGTGATGGCTGGCACTTGGCGTTCATAGTTCAAATCTTAGCACAGACAAACAAAATGTTTTGTTATTTTTTTGTTTTAAATACTTTGTACTTTTTAATACATAATTTTTTTTGTAATTCACTTGATTTGAAAAATTCACTTGCCCGAGAACGGACTTGAAGCAGAGCCTTGAGAATCTTAAGCCGTTGTCTTCATAGCATATCATTGTCATCATGCGTCAGTGGAGTGCTTATTACATTTTCCTCTTAGCCTTGTTGCTTTCATGCTTCGAAGAATTGATACGAAATTGTCTAATTAATTGCACCCCTTGGAGACTAATCCCAGAATACTCTTTTTAGATATTGGCATACTTTTCTACCTAAACACATTCATGTTTACTTTTGTATGTATAATGTGTACACTTGTTAAATATAATTGCCACGAGTATGCTCTTCCTTCCATTACATGGCGTGGCGACTGCTATCTAATTTGGTGCTCCCTGTGGATTTCCAATAATAGTCACGGCTATGGACGGTTACTTTTAAGTTTTTATGTATCATAATGTTATTGTTTTACCTGTTGAGACTATTTGATACAGCTACCAGCTACAAATTGTTACCACGCCTATTTTCCAAAAGCTTTAGATTGCATATTTCTTTCAACATGTAAACATTTAAAAAATATATGTACCAGAACGTTCAATAATGTAGTACTAAATCAATATTTTTTTCGAAAGTTGGCAACCTTTTTAGGCTTACTGTCAAAATCATGTGTTAATCCGACCATTTGTTTACAAGTTAAGTGACGCTACTTTTGAGTTAAAAAAAAAATGAATTCAAAGCAATTGCGTGTGCTGATTTATCATTGTTTTTTAATGAAAAAAAAAAATACTGTTCAATGGCAGGAATGGCTTGAAAAACATTATTCGGACTCTGCTCCATCAAAAAGAAGCATTTGTTATTGGTATGCCGAATTCAAACGTGGTCGTACAGACACCGATGACATTCCATCTACTGGAAGGCCAAATGACTCTGTTATTTCGGAAAACGTTGAAAAAACACTGAAAATCATTATGTCCGACCGTGAAAGTGAGGGAGATTGCTGACATTCTAAAGCAGGCGGGGTACACACCATAATACACGAACATTTGGGTATGAAAAAGGTGTTTTCCAAATGGGTGCCGCGTTTGCTCACACCGGAGCAAAAACAACGATGATTCGATGATTCAAAGAGCTGTTTGGACATGTTTACGCGCAATAAGTCGGAGTTTTTGCGTCGGTACATCACAATGGATGAAACATGGATCCACCATTTCACTCCAGAGTCAAATCGGCAGTCTGCTGAGTGGCATGCAGCCGGTGAAAGCCGCCCAAAGCGACCAAAGACGCAGCAGTCGGCTGGCAAGATTATGGCGTCTGTATTTTGGGATGCGCATGGAATAATATTCATCGACTATCTCCAGAAGGGGCAGACCATCAACAGCGACTATTATATAGCGTTACTGGAGGGTTTGAAAGACGAAATCGCAAAGAAACGGCCTCATATGGCGAAGAAAAAAGTGTTGTTCCACCAAGACAATGCACCGTGTCACAAATCAATGAAAACGATGGCAAAATTGAACGAATTGGGCTTCGAATTGCTACCCCATCCACCGTATTCTCCAGATTTGGCCCCCAGCGACTATTGGCTCTTCGCAGACCTCAAAAAGATGCTCCGTGGTAAAAGATTTGGCTCAAATGATGAAGTAATCGCCGAAACTGAGGCCTATTTTGAAGGCAAAGAAAAATCGTTTTACAAAGGCGGTATCGAAAGATTGAAAAAGCGTTGGAATGATTGTATCTCCCTAAAAGGGGACTATGTTGATGAATAAAAACGAATTTTGGCAAACAAATGTGTTTTAATTAATGAACGAAGTTCATCCCTAGAAAAATAAAAATGAATATTTTGAAACTTTAAACCTATGTATTTTGATAAATATATTTTTATATGAAATCTAATATGTGTCAAAAATGATACATACCACGAATTATGAAGTATTTATAAAGCTCGGTCGATAGTTAATGGCCGAACTTGCTTTCACTATTACTGAGGCTTCGCTTTTTTCATTTTTAAAAATTACTGTAATATTGAACATAGCAACAATTAGCCGGTTAGAAACTATAAGCCATGGAAAACTTAGGCAGTTGAACAACCCGTAAAAGTGATCTAAACTTTTTTTGCAAATAGTTGTACTGTAAGTAGATTTTTGGCGGAACGGCATCAACAAATTGGTCAAGAGGTGGGAAGATGTAAATAGCAACGGCGAATATATAATAGATTAACTTATGGATATAATTATTGCTTTTTGCTTTTCGCTACGAACTTATTCCTCAACCCAATACATAAATTTAAAAAATATATATATTTTTGAGTTTTTAGTGTTTTATATGAGAAAATGTGCGTAATTTCTTTAAAAATATTAAAAATTAAATAAAAGACTTATTGGTTTTAAACACTTACTTTAAGAGCATTTCAGGAATGCAAAAATTTTTGTCGGCACCCTGAACGAAATTATTTCATACAACTTTTCTTTTTGTTATTTATATATTTCATATTGTTGAATATAAGCAAATATCTGTTGGGTAAAAATTTCATATCGTTTTATTGAGCTCACTTTTATGATGAGTATGGCATACGTACATATATCGCGACACGGTCTACTGAATATCTTAACTATTCTTTACCTTGGTCAAAGCCGATATAATGGGTGATTTTTTAGCTATTATCTTTTTAAACAGTTGGTTTAAACAGCTGACGCACGTTTCGTGTTTTGTTTCACTGTCAAACATCTTCAGTTTGGTCTATAATTTAACCATGAATCGTCTTACAAACGAACAACGCTTGCAAATCATTGAATTTTATTATAAAAATGCGTGTTCTGTTAAGAAAGTTTATCGCGCGCTTGTTCCATTTTCTGGTCAGTTTAATCGACCCACTGAAGCGCCTGTTCGAGCTATTGTGACTAAATTTAGAACCAAATTTACATTATTGGACATCAAACCACCAACACGCTTACGCAATGTGCTAACTGAAGAAAATATCGCAGCTGTATCGGCCAGTGTTAATGATGACCATCAATTATCGATTCGTCGCCGTTCGCAGCAATTGGGCCGCTGTTACTCAACAACGTGGAAAATTTTGCGAAAGCATTTAGGTGTGAAGCCTTTCAAAATACAGTTAGTGGCCGAACGACCTACCGCAACGCAGAATGTTTGGTGGATGGGCTCTTGGAAAATTGGCCGAAAATCCACTTTTTTATCGAAAAATTGTGTTCAGCGACGAAGCTCATTTTTGGATCAATGGGTACGTAAATAGGCAGAATTGTCCATTTTGGAGTGAAGATCCGCCAGAAGAATTGCAAGAGCTACCAATGTATCCAGAAAAGGTCACAGTTTGGTGCGGCTTATGGGCTGGAGGTATCATTGGACCGTACTTCTTCAAAGATGCTGCGAATCGTAACGTAACTGTGAATGGTGAGCGCTACCGTGAAATGATATCCAACTTTGTTTTGCCCAAAATGCAAGAGCTTAACTTGCATGACATGTGGTTTCAGCAAGACGGTGCCATATGCCACACAGCACGCGTAACAGTGGACTTGTTGAAAGGCGAGTTCGGTGCACATTTTATTTGACGTTCGGGACCTGTTAATTGGCCACCCAGATCGTGCGATATAACGCCTTTAGATTATTTTTGTGGCGCTATGTTAAAGCTCATGTCTATTGAGACAAGCCTGCTTCAATTAACGCATTGGAAGACAACATTAAAGAATTTATATGTGAGATACCGGCCGAAACATTGGAAAGAGTATGCCAAAATTGGACTAAGCGGATGGACCATTTGAAGCGTAGTCGCGGTCAACATTTGCATGAAATAATCTTCAAACATTAAATTATATGGACTGTAATATCGATTTAAATAAAAATTTCATGCATTTTTCTGAATTCTACGTGTGTTTTTTTGAAAAACTTTCCTGTAGCTCTTAAAAAATCGCCCTTTATATAAGTACAAACAAAATGTACACAAATGTGGGAAATGACGGATGGGGCGAGCGCACACAAAAGCGAACAGACAAAAGTTGGGCCACAGAGACTATACAAGCGAACGAACAAACAAATTGCGCTCAGGAATGCAACATTGCAAAAACGACAGAGAACTACGAACGGACACACCCATTGGCAAGACGAAAAGAACAATTCAACATCAATTGAAGCGTTCACTAAAGCGTCGCATGTGTCGCTTATTTGTATGTTGTATATTTTTTTTGAATGGCTAAAACTCTCTTTACGGGGTTCGCAAAGTGCGACACAAGTAATATTATGATTTTTTACATAGTTGGAGTATATTTAATTCAAGTCCTCTAATTATTTATTTGACAGTTAAAGTCTTCACGACACTTTGTGAACCTCCTAATTGTTTCATCAGTCATCCTTAATGTAGCTGCTTCGTTGGCTAAGTGCCCTATTCTAGATACCTCGTTAACATTCGCATTATCTGTTTTTATTTTTCTTATAATTTAATTCAATAATAGTAGTAGAACTGTGCTGTAACTCCAATTTTCGTAATTATCAACATCGAATTCGAGTTTCGCAATTAGCGGTTTTTCCAGAAATAAATAAAGGAATTTTATTGGAGGTGAAAAATGAAATTTAAAACCAGCATTTATTAGACATTTAACAAGTGTTTTAAATTAATTTATGTAAATTTGTAGATTCTGTAGCCGCGCACCAGAAATAGTGATAATATTTAATTTAGTTATTAGTGGTTTAGTCATCAGCCTTTAATTCGTTGTGCAATATTAATATTGAAATAATTTTAGAATCTGTTGTGTGCCCAATGGCCGACACTTCGACCTATGTATATGATCTTTTGTGTCCTACTACATTCTTTAGTAGTATTTAATACCAGTCCTATCGATTGGCACTACTACCATTAAATGTATTACATCCGGTTCTAGTTAACCTAGATGTTCGCTGCCTCCGAAATGGAAGACGTGCAGTTTTCTTTTTGCATAGGCAATACAGTTGCACAAGATAGATCCTGGAGCACCAAATCTGGTAGGGTGGATGAATAGGAATCATGGCGATATAGACTACTACCTATCTCAGATATTCACCGGGCACGGCTACTTCCTGGCATACCTACATCGTTTCCAACTGGCCGACAGCCCTTTTCGTCCGAGTTGCTCGAATACAGTTGAGAGTGCAGAACACGTGGCTTTTCACTGCAAACGTTTCAGTGAAGAACGAGTAGTGCTGGAAATTGCAAGGCAGGTAAGCCGGCTAGATAAGGAATTTGTGAGGTAGCTTTCCCGCAAAATGAGAGGATTGGGATCACGTAGGCTATCTACGGTCTGCTCTTGGAAAGGGGGCTTCGCGTCAACTCAGTGAGCGCTGTGAAAGTACATAAACTTGTAACGCCACGAATTGTTAAGACATGCTCGATGAATCTTCTGAGGTTAAAAAATCTCAGCTCTCAGATTTCGTGGGTGCTCTTACAGGACTTTGTGCGCGAGGTATACGTGCTGTGACAACCGGTATTACATCGAGTCTGTTTTGTGTTGGTTGTGTAAAGAATGAGATGGAATTATCTCACCACTTCTTTCTGCTTCGAGTATCTAAGATTTAAGTATCTTGGCTCTCATCTCTTTGCTACGTCTTCTGATATTTCAGGCCTTGATATTAAACACCTGATGAGCTCCAACTGCAGTACGAAGAGTACGAAGAGCTTTACACCACTAATACAGCCATTGTTCGGCCATCGTTAACAAATATACATACTCATATATGTGGAGTTCGTTTTCCGTTCAAATAAAAATCGGTTTAAACGTTTAAAATTTTTTATTTAATTTAAAGTTCGTTTTCCTGTTTTAGTTCCGAGCTCTTCTCGTTCGGTCAGTGATGCACATTACAATTAAATTCGTTCATAGATGCTTTTACTTATGTTATAATCTAAAAATTATATTCACTTCTGGTACTCCTTCGTTCGTCTGTCAAAGCCACATATAAATGCAAATGTTTTGCAAAAAAAAAAAAAATTCAAAATATGAGCACAGTGTAATTAAGAAGTCCCGGACTGAACATACATATGTAGAGAGAATGTGAATTTTATCGAAATTTTTGTAAACATGTAAAAGGAAATTTAATTTTTTTTTCTCCTTTTCTTTTGGTACACATTATTGATTGGAAATATAACAATCAAACTTTCGTATTTTTAACTCTTTTCATTCTTCATCCTTTCAACAATACTTACATAGGTATGTACATATATGTGTACATGTGTACAAATAGCAGAAAGAACCTTGCGGGAGAGGCTTCGAATCGCTCGTCTACTGACTTGTGGGCGAAAAGCAATGTTTAAGTCCAGAGTAAATATCATACAAGTGAGAAAAATTGCTTTACCCGGATGGCGGCGAAAGCAAAATGGGTTTCGATTGCCAGCACAATATGGAGTTAGGAGCCAAAAAACAACTTATCTACGATAACTAGCGGTTGAAAGTATATAAATATCATGGCCACGGAACAATGTACGTATAAACTTTTGCCAAACGGCTCTGGCAAACAGAGAGAGATGTATGTAACTCGAATGCTGGTAAAGTCAAGGCGAATGTACAAGAGCTGGTGTAAATATTTTGGAGAATAAATACATGAGAAACAACCTGAACCGGGCGTTACGCGGTAAAGCATTGTCTAAATTTATGTTGGTGAAAAGAAAGCATATTGGAAATATCAAGCAACAGTAATTTAAAATTTAACTTTAAGCTATATTGCGCTTGGTACTGCAATTTTATTCGTTGCAAACTGCAATCGTTTTGGAACTGGTGTGTGTACATAAATTATGCTGGTTAGATACAGAGTGCTCCTAAACACTTTTGGAAATACAGATTGGCAGAAAAATATTTGATCAGTTATTAGCCAGTAGAGGAATCAAAATCTATACGTCATTTTCATATCTCGACTTTCATTTAAACTAACCAAAATTTTTATTTCAATCTGTCATCTTTATTAGCAAGCCATTGGAAGTTGACGTGCCCATAGTTAGAGGAATCTACTCTTTAATTTCCAACTATGCATCAATGGGCTTCAGAGTTTAAACGTATAAGCACAGTGCAACAACACTAGAAATCATTGAGCAAGGTGTATAATTTGGTTTACTTGGATTTAGGTTTGAATAAGCGGGAAACTGGGATAGCAGTTTGTAGAGCTTCTGGAAAGCCATTACAGAGTTGGTATCAAATTATTGTAAAATCATTGAAATAAGAATTTTGAACTTTAAGAAGATTATACTAAATAAAGATTTTAATTTTATTCAGCCGCCGCAGCCGAATGAGTTTGTGCGTGGCTACCGTTCAGTAGTATCCGACTTCAGAAACTATTGTGGGCATTAAACATGAAAATGTCAAAAAAGGCCTTCTCTAATAGCGATCGCTCCTTGGCAGACCATGACAAGCCTCTGAGTGCATTTCTATCAAAAAAGAACTTCTCATTAAAACTATCTGTCCCTTGGAGGCGGCATATATTTGTTGTTCTCTTCATTTATGGAAAAACATCAGAATACACATCACAAATGGGATTACACTTTTGGACGAAATTGTATTTGTTGATCGAGATTTTCAGAATTTTGGGCAGTAAGGTGAATTTGGTTGTAAAATGAAAAATCTTTATTTATTCTTGTAAATCAATTTCATCCCCTTCAAAATAATCCCCTCTCGATGAAATACACTTACTATGCAATATCCTTTTTTCTCCAAACTAACACCTTTCCAGGTCAAGTTGGTATGTTTTGTACATCTGGAATTTTTAATTTGCTTTCATTTCAGCCTATTCTCGACTATTTTGGACGAAATTTTTATTGAGTTAAGTTAAGAGATACTGAAAACCTAATACATACAAATAAGCATATAATATCCTTTTATGGATAGTTTTGGCTCTTAATGTAGTAATGTGTGTGACTAATTAATTAAAACACATTTTTTTGCCAAAATTCGTTTTTATTCATCAACATAGTCCCCTTTTAGGGAGATACAATCATTCCAACGCTTTTCCAATCTTTCGATACCGCCTTTGTAAAACGATTTTTCTTTGCCTTCAAAATAGGCCTCAGTTTCGGCGATTACTTCATCATTTGAGCCAAATCTCTTACCACGGAGCATCTTTTTGAGGTCTGCGAAGAGCCAGTAGTCGCTGAGGGCCAAATCTGGAGAATACGGTGGATAGGGAAGCAATTCGAAGCCCAATTCGTTCAATTTTGCCATCGTTTTCATTGATTTGTGACACGGTGCCGTTTCTTTGCGATTTCGTCTTTCAAACGCTCCAATAACGCTATATAATAGTCGCTGTTGATGGTCTGCCCCTTCTGGAGATAGTCGATGTATATTATTCCATGCGCATCCCAAAATACAGACGCCATAGTCTTGCCAGCCGACTGCTGCGTCTTTGGTCGCTTTGTTCGGCTTTTACCGGCTGCATGCCACTCAGCAGACTGCCGATTTGACTCTGGAGTAAAATGCTGGAACCATGTTTTATCCATTGTGATGTACCGATGCAAAAACTCCGACTTATTGCGCGTAAACATGTCCAAACAGCTCTTTGAATCATCGATTCGTTGTTGTTTTTGTTCCGGTGTGAGCAAACGCGGCACCCATTTGGAAAACATCTTTTTCATACCCAAATGTTCGTGTATTATGGTGTGTACACTGCCTGCTGATATCGTTAGAATGTCAGCAATCTCCCTTACTTTCACTTTACGGTCGGACATATTGATTTTCAGTGTTTTTTCAACGTTTTCCGGAATAACAGCGTTATTTGGCCTTCCAGTAGATGGAATGTCATCGGTGTCTGTACGACCACGTTTGAATTCGGCATACCAATAACAAATGCTTCTTTTTGATGGAGCAGAGTCCGAATAACGTTTCTCAAGCCATTCCTGGCATTGAACAGTATTTTTTTTCATTAAAAAACAATGATAAATCAGCACACGGAATTGCTTTGAACTCATTTTTTTTAAACTTAAAAGTAGCGTCACTTAAAGCACTGTAACTTGTAAACAAATGGTCGGATTGACATATGATTTTGACAGTAAGCCTAAAAAGGTTGCTAACTTTCGAAAAAAATATTGATTTAGTACTAGTGCCGCCATCTATGTGTCTATGACACATTATTGAACGTCTTGGTAGTTTTGCCTCTTAATGCAGTCTTTAATGTCCTTTCATTTCAGTATTAGTTGTTGTTGTATATATTTTAAGCAATTTGAAATCCTCAAGCTGCACAGATGCCATTTTAGCCGAATGAGATAAAACTTTTATTTGAGAAAAAAAATATGTCTATTAAAGAAGATTCTTATAAATAGTTCAACACTAGTTTACACGAAAATTAAGTGTTTTAAGACTTTGTTAACGAGTTACCACCGGTTAAGAAAATTTTTGAGTACCAGTGTAGTTTGATTGTTAAAAAATATTTAAATATAATTTTGTTATTTAATTCTTTAAAAAACAATAAGTCTCCTGGGTATGAGGGGATTACAGAAGAAATGCTCAAAGCCTATCCCACAACTACCGCTAAAGTGCTATACCCTATTTTGTACAAATATGGGATGATAATAATTTGCCAGATGATTGGTTACAGGGAGTCTCAGTTACTGTAAAAAAGGCAGACCTAAGTAAGTGCCGAAACTATCTATCCCGTTGAATTTTTACAAGATTTTACAAGAGTACTTTTGGACCGCATAAGCAAGAAACTTGGCACCGCAATACGCAATCAACCAGCGGGATTCCGGCCACATCGTTTTTGTGTTAACCAAACTAACACGCCAAGAATAATTGTTGAGCAGTCGGCGGTATGGAGAGCGACGCTACACCTTGTTTTCGTCGACTACAGTACCGCTTTTGACAGTATTTATAGAGGATGCATCGGGAACGCCCTATATCATCAAGGCATTGCCCCGAAAATCATCCTGCTAATTAAAGTCCAGTGCGATAGGAAGTCTATGGTCAGCCTTTGACTCTATATCTGGTGATCGGCAAGGTTGCCTGATTTCTGCTATGCTGTTCCTAATCGTGTTCGAAGGCGTGCTTTCAAGATCTGTAGACGGAGCTTGATGGTTTGGTAGAAGAATCACAAGAAGTGGGGCTGAGGATTAATGGGAAAAAACTAAATCGCTTAAAGTAAATGTCGCGGATCCAAGCAGTAGCTTTATCAGTATAAATTTCAGCACTCAAAACATCAAGAACTTCACGTACCAGGGAAGTGTAATTTCTACCGACGGAGGTGCAGCAGACGACATACAAAGCAGAATCGTTCGTAGCGCGTTTGCTCAGCTGAACAAGATATTGACTTCTACATCGATATCCACACATCCAAGGCTGCGTATTTTCAACTTAAATGTAAAAACAATAATTTTTGTATGGCTGCAAGACCTGGCACATGAGAGACTTGATCCCAAAAAAAGCTGCTAAGTTTGCTTCAACAAATGCTTGAGACTTTTATTGCAAATTTGGTGGTCCAGAACAATCAATTATAGCGAGCTTTAGGTGATTTCTAAGCAGATACCCATCCAAAATAAAATAAAGCAGTGGAAGTACAGGTAAATGGGCCATACTCTTCGAAAGGATCCCACAGAAGTAGCACTCGATTGGAACCTGCAAGACCGTAGAAAAAAAGACGCCCTAGGTGTACTTGGAATAGAACTCTCGAAAAAGAACGAAAGGCTGCAGGGAAATCTTTCAAAGAAGTCAAAGTCATCGCTAAGGATCGTGACTGTTGGAAGCGTTTTGTAGAGGCCCCAAGACACTTATAATAAGACATAGCAGACGTTTTCATATGCCCCAAAACCTCTTCTCACCTATCAGAAACGAGAGACGTAGTCTGCATGACGCACGGATTGTTTTAGTTTTGGCGACGGGCCAAGAAAGTCGCGTGAGCGTCGAGATCTAAAAATGTTCAGCTACAGAAAAAAATCAACAGTCGATAAAAAACTAGAGATATGGCACAGTAAATCGTTTATTGAGAGAGAACAGAATAGGTTTATCTATAATACATATAAAACTGAATCGCAAAATGTGTTGGTAAGCGCATAATTCAACAACGCATGGACCAATCGTAACAATTCTTTTTTTTAATATTCCTTGAAGTCCAAGGATGGTTTGTACGGCGAGAAAAAGTCGAACAATTTCCGGGATTTAGGGGTTTCCCTTTTCTTTCTCAGAAGAGGAGACAAGAGGTGATTGATTTAACACTTAACAATAGGTCAGCTGGAAATCAAATCAACCGATGGCGAGTTTTGGAAGATCATCGTCTTATGGAATTCCGACTGGGAATTGATGCAATATCAATACTTTCCGGTAAGAATCCTCGAAATGTGGACTCGGACAGGTATGGTGAGCTTGTAACAGCGCGATTATCAAACCTGAAAAATCTCAAATCAGTAGAAATGATTGAAGATGATATTAAGAAATTAGAAGGTACTTTAAGCAATTGCTTTGAGGAACTGTGCCCACTCAGGCAAAGTAGACGGGGGAAAGCGGTTCCTTTGTGGAACCCTGAACTTTCGAAGCTTCGTGTACGGTCCGGAAAACTACTTAATAAGGCCTTAAAGACCCAAACAGAAGAGGACTGGGCTAATCATCGACTTATGCAGATAGAATATAAGAAAAAAGTACGGAAAGCCAAACTTCAATCCTATAGAAGTTTCTGCAGTAACGTCGAAGAAATAAGGCAAACAGCGAGACGTTGTAAGGTCCTTCATCTAGACCACTCAGTAAGGCTGGATTCCATTCGAAAACCTGAAACCCTGAAACCCCATTTCAAAATCAGAAACGTTTAATTCTCTACTCGAAACCCATTTTCCGGGCAGTAGAACTCTCTCTGAAGAAGAGAGTGGAATGAACAATAACGGTAGCAACGGTGGAACCTCTAGGTATAGCTGGTATATTGCTAGTCGGATAGTGACAAAAGAATGGATGAGGCTTTCCTTGTCTTCCCTTGAGAACCCTAAGTCCTCTGGACCTGATGGAATATATCCAGCAATGCTTAAAAAGGAAGAGACAGGCTGATTGAGGCCCTGAAAAGGATCTTCACAGCCTGTCTTGCATTTGGTTATATACCATCCCAATGGCGACGCGTAAGAGTAGTATCTATTCCGAGACCAGGAAAAGATGACTATTCCCTAGCAAAAAGTTTTAGACCATTCAGTTTGACATCGTTCGTGTTGAAAAGTCCAGAACGAGTGGTGGAGAAACATATTCGAGTGGGGGTATTGCCGAGAAGTCCACTTAGTAGAAATCAACACGCTTACCGAGTGGAAAATCATGTGAATCAACCTTACACGAACTTGTTAGCAAGATTGAAGCCGGGCTGGAAGCTGACGAATACACAAAGAGCGTGTTCGTGGATATTGAGGGGGCTTTCGATAATGCCACTTTCGGCTCAATTGTTCTTCTGCCGAACGACACGGGGTTAATCAAACCATTGTAAAATGGATATATTCCATGCTCTCTGAGAGGCTGTTAACCGCTGGTTCGAGCGGTGACGAATAAATCACAGCCAGGGCTAAGCAAGGATGTCCCCTAGGGCGTGTTCTTTCTCCGCTGCTGTGGTGCCTCGTCGTAGACTCTCTACTAGCGGAGATGCAGGAACTCGGTTTTCATATCCAAGAATATGCGGACGATGTCTGTGCGCTAACATCGGATAAATCCTTAAGAAGGCTATGCACGAAAGTGCAGAGGATTCTTGACAAAATCGATGACTGGTGCATGAGACAAGGTCTTTCAGTTAATCCGAACAAAACAAACATAGTCTTGTTTACGAGAAAACGGAAATTGGATGGATTCAGTCTTCCAACACTGAAAGGTGTGACACTTGGTCTTTCCAACGAAGTTAAATATCTAGGAGTAATCTTGGATAAGAAGCTGACTTGGGAGACACACGTTTCACTGAAGGTGAATCGTGCATTGAAGATTTTTCAGCAGTGCCGTAGAGCCTTTGGTAAAACCTGAGGTCTGAAACCTGCTGCTATGCTTGATTTGCTCCCCTTGGATCCTCATATACAACAGGAAGCAATAAAAGCAATGTGTAGATTCCATAAATATTTGTTTCTGGCATAAAGGCGGAACTTCGAGACACAGAGAGATCTTTAAGTTGCTGTCTGAGCAGTATCAGCAGTACCCACAGTTACATTTGGAAGGAAATTTGATGCCAGATTTGCATTGCGTGAGCAATGGAGTAATCCAGAATGCTTGCAGGGAGATTTGACGGATATTTTGTTTACCGATGGGTCCAAGAATGAAATAGAGTCCGGAGCCAGATGGTACTTAAACGATAGTAGCAAGTATTACTATGCTATGGGGGAAATGGTAACTATTTTCCAAACGGAAGTTTTTGCCATCCTGAAAGTAGCCGAATGGCTAATCGAGAGGGGATGGAACGGGAAACAGATTAGAGTTTTCAGTGACAGTCAGGCTGCACTGAAGGGCCTGGAGAACGCAAACCTCAAAGAGTGTTCAAGAATTTCAGAACAAGATTAATTCTGTCGCAAAACAAATCAGGATTGTACTTATATGGGTTCCAGGACACTCCGGTGTTCAAGGAAACGAAATCGCCGATGAATTGGCCAACCGTGGATCAGCGGTGCCCCCACAGGGGCCAAAGCCAATAATCGGAATCAGTTCCGCAGGAATCATGAATTGGATCAGCGATTATGTAAGCAATCTACATAAAGAGCGATAGTCCGGTCTAGAACGCTGCAGAACTGCAAAGTGTTTTGTGACAAGTCCGAACAGAAAACTGTCAAACTTTCTACTAAAACTTAGAAGGAAAGACATTCGGTTGATGGTCGGTATCATTACAGGACACAACCCATGGGGTCAGCATATGACCACCATTGGAATCATTGAGGTCCCAGTGTGCCTGTCATGCTTGGAGGGGGCGGATAGCAGTGAGCACTTTCTCTGTGAGTGTCTTGCCTTTGCTAGAGCACGGCTACGGCCCACTGTTCTTGCTGGGATCCGTTTTAAATATGTACTAAGTATCTGCACAAAACATATTACATAGGTATATGCATTTGAACATACTTGAGTTTCTACAGCACAAACTTCCCCTTACTGGATTCTGGTGCTCTTTTACGCAATTAGCAGCGTATAAGTTGAGCTCACCATATGTTTTGCATAATTGTAAGCAAATAATCCGGTGCAAGCAAACACGATATTGAACATTGCTTAAACACATACATACACACATACATATATATCTATGATATATTTCTGAAAAAGACGCATTCTTAGCTCTCCGTTCTCGTGTTCACTTATCCATTTTACGAGCAAACAGCAGGAAAAACAAAATAAATATTACATACGCTTACAAAAGTTTCCCATTTCACGCCTTTTGCTGTGCAAATTACTTCCAAATTAATAGCATGAAGAAATTTGATAGTATGTTGAATATAATTAGGGTCAATATTTAATGAATTTATACCAAATATTATGAGGACGATATCCTCCGCCCACACTCCTGACAATTGTCCACCCGGGGATGGTGGTAAACCGACTTGTAACGTTAACACTTTATTGAGTAACGAGCAGTTTCGAGTGTTCCATTAATAAAAACTAAATATTTTTAAAATTATACTAGCAATACCGGCGAACTCCGTTGTGCCACCAGATGGCTTCGTTTTTTGTAACATTTCGTTTGGGGATTAAAAGCTGAAGAAAAATTATTTTTATTTGGTTTATATTTGAAAAGGAAAACTTGTATTTCATTTCACAACAGTAATGAATTCATTCCGATTACACAAATGAGGTGTAATTTAGTTAAATTTCTATAAGTAAAAATGAAAGTGAATCCAAAGTAAATACTGAATCGAAGCGTTATACGTGCCCGCAAATTATCCGTTTCATTGAAATGCTCTTTGGTAAACCCGTTTTAGGCTAAACATTTCACGCTATTGCAGTCAGTAAATTTTGCATAACGTCTTTTGTATATTAAAAAAATATTGGTACCGCTTTTGGAATGCATGGTTGCCCTTGAAAGTGACACAAGCCAATTTTCTTACTCCTTGAGACCCCAAATTAAACAAATAATTCTGACACAACTTAATCTTTTATTTAATTTTCCGATTTTTCCTTGAGAAATTACTATAAGATTTGATGAAAATGTATTTCCATCAAACATCGCTAACAAGCAAACTCGCAATTCAACAGACTCATTTATTTGCAGACGCAGTTCACGAGTAGTACTCAAGAATAAATCTCCCCTATACTTTGCTTTGTGCAATTGCTTCATCTGGTTTTTACTGCTTTGCTCTTTTGATTAACAAGTGTTCTTGATTTTAGGTAAAGTTTCTATTTTGTCGTTGGTTTTATTTATGTTTCTCTTTTCAAGCGTAAAAAAGAAATCAGGTGCTTATTGAGGATAAGCCGTTTGCAGCTGCTACGGAGTCTCTCAAGCGTAAAATTTGCTTTTGCAATTTACTTTTATATAAACTATTTGTCCAGGTTAGATTTATATGGGGAAATGTGTTTACTTCCTTTAATATATTTGCAAATAATTGTTCACAGACCAAGTAAATTTACGAGTATATTTTAATAAATCATCGAGACTGAGTTTGACTGCACACTGAGTTATGATGGCCACAGACCAAATAATGCCTAATATTTATTTGTATACTTGCTTGTGTTTCATAGTTGTGAAGCCCTTTTGAGGCGGGTGTGAGGCAAATAAACCCTCGATTCGACAATAAAAACCAAAAACAGCGAACTATGCAAAGGAAAAAGATTTCACACATGAAAGGAAATTAAAATAACTAACGTAATTACGCAATCTTTGGGAAAGTTTTTGAGTCTGAATTGAAGTAGTCTGGCATTCTGTGAAGTAAGTATGGCATTTGTATAAACACTTGTAGATGGAATAAGTCGGTCAAAATTGGTTAAGTAATAAAAAAAATTAAAAATTTAATCAACTTTGCTTTTTGGAATAAATAAGCTGCAGTGAAAGTGATGTGGATGAAAAAATAGTGTGGAGCCAGTTAAGAGATTGGAGTTACGCATTGGCATTGTCGAATACAGCGTAAGAATAAAACCATTACAGTAGATTTCTGAATTGAATTCACTTTCTTAAAGAGATGTTTGAGTTCGTGCTGCAAGATATGTTCTGAGGTGAACGCAGTGCTGCCCGTGCAGATTTTCTTTCATTTCTAGTGAGTTGACTCTTAGGCTCTACTCAAAATACAAACGAGGTAATATACATACAAAGCACGCATCAGTATACAGCATTATAAAATAAGTGCGTTACAAATAATACATTGCAGTATCCAGTAAAATTTCACTTAATGGCGCTGAAAATGCAATTCACTCGTACCCGCAGATAAATCGTCTAAGAACCTAATACATATTTTTAGTTCGAAACTTCAAACACAGTTTATCTGAAAGGAACGTATAACAAAGTCATCACCTCGTTTATTACCCAATTCCTACTCCTACAACATTCCTAAAAAAGCAGAGGAAGTAAAACGACGCACCAAAAAATAGTGCAATAAATATTTCTTATACTCTACACATTTGTGTCTTCGTTTGTAGCAGCAAGAACGAGTGGTGATACTTCATACGAAAGAGTACACACTTCAGGAAAAATAATTTACAAATATCCGTGTGCCGAATAAAATTGACTTTAAAGTAATAACGGCAGTTTAAATTTGAAAGAGTGAATACTTTTATTTTGTTCGCAAGCCGACTCCGAACGGCAGATATTTTTATGAGGAGCTTTTTCATGGCAGAAATACATTCAGAGGTTTGCCATTGCCTGCCGAGGGGCAACCACTATTAGAAAAATGTTTTTCTTAATTTTGGTGTTTCACCGAGATTTCAAACTACGTTCTCTCTGGATTCCGAATGGTAGTCACGCATCAACCCATTCGGCTACGGCGGCCGCTAAGGAATACTTGCTTCATTTCAAAAGAAAAAGGCAAAAGTACGGTTTACGTAAAATAATGGCAAAGATGGCCAAGAAGAAAAATGAAACTTCTTTTAAATTTTTTTATTACGGGCGCGCCTTTCATTGAGCTTTCATTTTTTTTTTATTTTGTACGAAAAACCTTTTGTTATTTGATTTTATTTTGTTCTATTTTGAACATTTAATTTGAAGCCAACGAGAAAACCGTTTGTGCAAAAATTTCAAACCGGATTAAGGCTTCTACTGACCTAGAAAAAATGTGCAATCAACACAAGTTTTACGGTTAACTCGGTTCAAAAATCGCTTATGCATATGGGCTCAATTCAGCCGTACCGAATACATATAAGAGAGGTGAAGTGAAGTATCAACATAACATTAGATAGCGTATTTGATAACTTAAAAGGCATGCAAAACTGTGCATCGAAGCAGAAGCCGAATACAGGGGTTAGTAAAAATATATTTGTGTTCCATTGAAAACAAATCTAAATTCTACAAAAACAAATCTAAATTCACAAAGCGACTAGTGCATTGTATTTATTCTCGGTAGTATGGGATGAAAACTATTATTCACTTCTAAAATGTTTTTGTTTTAGTTAGAAATGCAATATAAATTTCCTGTTTGTCTCGCACCGCTCTAATTCAATTGATTCCTGGTTACTGTTTGGCATGCAAAATTAAAAAAAAAAGAATGAATAGTATTTGTAAAAAAATAGTAATAAAATACCCGTTTCATATTCCGATATGCATATCAATATAAATAAAAAAGCAAAAACTTAAAGAAATGCAATAAAATGGAATTTAATGGGGTTTCCATGTATATTTGAGTTTTAGATTAACGTAAAAAAAGTTGATGCTGTGGCTATCTAAATCATGCTTTGGAATGCGGCTTCATATCCTGGTCTTGATACTTTTGTATGTCGGGAAATTTGACAATTTCTATCACAGAATTAGAATGAACATTTTGGTTTTTCCCAGTTATTTCTTACCAAATATACAGGGTGGGCCATATAGCGTTTGCTTTTTGAACCACCTATTTTTTTGAGAATGGTAACTCAAATGGCATGTCAAATGTGTTCATAATTTACTTAAAGGTTGGGAAATATTGAAAACCTTTTTCCAAAGGGGTGAGTCTTCTTCTTCTTTTCTGATTTTCACATCGGTGGCTACGTCAATAAGCAAAATTGTCAGAAAATCCACACGTTACTGTAGAGAAGCAAATGCATCCACAACAAGTCACTGTTTGGTGCGGTTTTTGGTCTGGCGGCATCATCGGACCATTTTTTTCGAAAATGAACGGGGAGCCGCGGTTACAGTAAATGGCGAGCGTTACCGTGACCTGCTCAACGAGTTGTTTCCAAAAATTGAAAAGGATGACATGGACAACATTTGGTTTCAACAGGACGGTGCAGCTTGTCACACTGCCGAACTTTTGGCTACCGTTTTTGAATTCCGATATCAATTGGCCGCCTCGGAGCTGTGATTTAAGCCCGTTGGACTATTTTTTGTGGGGAGCCGTTAAGGACAAATGCTATGCGAACCATCGAGAGACGATTGACACGAAATCGACCGTGGCCGAATGGTTTGGTGCGTGACTACCATTCGGCAGTACCCAGGCTCGAATCTCCGTACACAAAGCACCAATTGGCCAATTGATAGAACAAGTGTTTTTTAATAGCGATCGCTGCATGACAGCCATTAGCAAACCTCCGAATGTATTTGAAATGAAATCCATGAATAAATAAATTAAAAATCACCTCATAAAAAACCATCTCCCGTTTGGAGGTGGCGTGTAAATGTAGGTTTCTCCATTTGTTGAACAGCATCAAGATGCACACTATAAATTGGAGAAGGAGCGCGACTAAACACTAAGTAAAGTAAAAAGAAATTCATTATTTTTGCATAAATGGCTTAAAACTGTTTTATAGTCGAGTTAGCTCTTGGCGACCTTTAAAAAGTTCAATTATTTTCGTGATTTTATCAACATTATCGACATTTTCTTTAACATCAAAAATACCTGAACGGAATCGACGAAACCGTTACAGTACCGGTACTATAAATACCATTCACAATTTAAGTCGCCTGGCTTGAATTTTCGTCTTAGCAAACAAAACCTGTAAAATGTACCGAATTTTCCCTTTGTTGATTTCCATTTTCATCCTGTAACTCACAAGTGAATGGAATAAACAAAAACTTGGAAAAGAATTTTTTTTAGTGAGGAACGCCACCTTGACAACGACTATAAACTTTTATACATCTATAAACTCGAATACTCGTACTATAGCCATCTACCGAGAAAATAATGATTTTTTCCTCCAAACTAATTTATCGAGCCTTCCATTCTCGATATGTAACGGTTCGTCAGTGACTAGAATATTCTGCGTTTCACCTCGTTACCGACACGCACTCTTCTTTTAATCGCCAAATTCAATGATGTCAAGTAGGTATACTGTGGAATAACAATTTAACAGACCCCTTGCATTTTTATAGTATACTTCTTACATTTTTACTTTTAATAGGTTCCCATGTTTTTAATTTCCATAATTCATCAAGGGTTTTTCTAGTAAGTGTTTTTTATACTACAAAGTGCACCACCATTGCTTCGCTCAAAGAATACATTATTGGTGACATATCTATAAGGCTTCCGACATATATATGACAATATGTACATGATTTCTACTTTTTTTATTTTTAATTTTATTCCTAAACTAAATTATTTTTATTAATTTATTACCGCTACCAAGTGGATATCTTAAAGGGTACGATTTTTTCTATTTTGGTACAAAATTGCGGGCTCGTAATATAATTTAGTATATTTATTGTACTTATACATACACCCATAAAATTTTTTGTACTCTTATTATCCGATTTGTGCAGCCACGACACCAATGCCAAGAATTTCTAAGTCTTAAAAATTACATTTTGCCTTTTGGGACCTTTTCGTCGTTATTTTTAATTTATGGTTAAATTTCTTTTGTTGTATGAACACTCTATTAACGTGCTGTGCGGGCGGTGGACGGACGTGGCGTATACGTAACGAATTATAAAGCTGCTCAGGTCAGCTGCAATATAATTTTAATTCCATCTTAAGTTCGATAAGAGTACACAAATCTAATGCATATACATATTTATAGCCGAAATAAATTGCAAATACTTGAATAGAATTCATAATTGGGTCTCGAATTTCATACTGCAAAATTATATTTGTCTGCACTGGTACAATAAACGAGTAAATAACATCGGTTAATGCGTAATTGCGGTTTGAGATTTGTGATGGTAGTGAATATATATTTATGCATTCATATAATTAACTGTAATCTTAATATATATACATATATACACAGTGTATTATAATATACAAACAGTGTTTATAAATACTTATATATTTATGTATTTCTGCCATAAAAAGCTCGTCATAAAAAATATCTGCCTTTCGGAGTCGGCCTGAAACTGTATCTCCCTCCACACGCACACCACAAATAGGAGGAGGAGCTCGGCCAAATACCCAGAAATGGTGTACGTGTCAGTTATATGTGTATATATATGTATATGTATGTGTGTATTTTCATGTATTCACGCATGTCTCACCATTCTGACGTCCTTTGCAAATACTTCGCTGGCTCTCATGTATTAAAATTTTTGTGCTGGTTTTAAGCAATTTTTTGGAAAAATAGCAGTTCTCAGTCCCTTGCCAATTCTTACATTAACAGCTAGAAGATTTCGCTTGCCCCCAAACCCTGTGCATTTGATGATTTTCAAACCCCCGCAGGCGTTTATACACTCCAGCGTGAGGAAGCGCAGTTTAATATTATGCAAATGAATCAATTTGCTTTTGAATAAAAAGTAAGTAAGGAAAACATATTTCGAAAATCAACAAATACTTTTGCGTACTTGAGCAAATGAGCCGTGAAGGAAAAACCATGACCTTCTCCCCAAATGACCAGATCAGCAGGATGTCAAATACAATACACACTAATAAAGTTTTGGTTTATCTGAAATATTTTAATAGAACATAGATTTGGATATATGTACGAAAAATATACGGCTGACTTTATCTCTTTATATACAAGGTGCGTTTAAAAAGTAAGGTGGCTTTTCTTATTTCGATTTTTTTGTTTTGTTGTTTAGGTAAGGGGGCGTCCATAAATTACGTGAGGTGTTTTTTCAATTTTCTGTACCTCCCTCCCCCCTGATGAGATGTCGTGAGATTTTATTCAACCCCCTCCCCATCCCCCAATCTCATGTGAGATTTTTCAAAATGTGGGTTTCTTATGTAAACGCGTTAGATTGTTATTGTAAAAAGAAAAAAATTGCTTCGTGCTTTTATTTACGACTAGTTAAGACTAGTAATCAATATTGCTGAGAGTTATAAGTGTAATAAAAATTTAACAATACTCGTAGAAGACTTAAATCGTAACTACTGCGATTAAAAAAAGAATATCTACTCTAATTCAGTCCATGGAGAATCATGCGCGGTTTCAAGAGAGACTATTGGGACCAACATGTCCATATGATTTTCAGTAAAATCATCTGCTCCTTCAACTTCGTTCTGATCTAGCCACTCTAAGCCGTTGACGCTTGCGCACAGTAACTCATTAGCTCGTCTTGTCGACAATCCGTGAGGGTCGCACTTTGCGGTACATACGCGCTTGCTTAGCTGGTGCAATGTGAGCTGCTCGCCTGTGCTCTGCAGCTCTTGTGATAGATGCGAAGTAAATACCGCATGTACTGCAGCATATTTTCTCTAAATCATCACGTATACTTGGGCAATAGAGATCATAAGGCGTGCTGATAAAGGCATTCAGCGGTTGAATCGGTAGGCGTATTAGAAATGGAGCAAATGACTTTCCGTCATGTTCTTTAAAGTCCGGAATTATCAAACGTCAATCAACCTAAGTGATGGGGTATGGAGGTGGCAGAAAACGGTCGTGAAGAATCATATGCAGATCACTCCGGCGTGGGCTGCAGCAGTTCTGATCATCGCATTTCACAACCTAAAAAAAAATTAAAAACAATTTCCCTTTGTAACTCTTAATAAAAATTTGTTGACATTCGCGCTCGTTAAAAAACTAAAAAAAAAAAAAAAATAGGCACGCATAAAAATTTGATATGAATCAACTGCAATGTACCTGGAGTAAATATTGGCTCTCTCTAAACAAAGAAGGTTGGAACCTGTCCGTGTGTCGCTGCCACTCAGCTCGTACGCTCTTGTTCATCGAGTCGCGCGTTCGGCTGATAGTGGCGCGAAAACAAACGACGGGCTACACTGTACCGTAAATTCAGATTAAATTGAGCTATTTGGTATAAAACAAATATGGTGGTTTGACAGCAGTAATGTATAACGTCGAAGTATGAATGAAATTATTTTCTTTCGAACGAATTAGTGAATGATCTTAATCATACTACGATTACGCTTAAGATTAAATCTTAAGCATGTACAATCTGGATAATGGATCAAAAAAATAGTATAGTTTTTTTTTGTTTCAATCAGAAAGAAAATTGCGTGATATTTGCCGAGACCGCCCCCTCTCTCCAACGTAAGATTAGATGAGATTTGACTCGACCCCCTCCCCCCTTAAATATCTCACGTAATTTATGGACGCCCCCTAAACATGTCCTGAGCATATTCATGTTTACAGTTTATGCCCGCTTTATAGCATATCCGGTTGGGTTTGTTTTCGTCAAATACAAATTTTAGATGTGTTTTGGTGGGCCCAGATTTTTTTTCCGCTTTTGATTTTTTTTGATTTTTTAACTAAAAATAGTATCGCAGTCATGTAGCAACAACGGTATCCATCGGACTTGGCCCATTAAGTACCTATTGTTCTGAAAATCAGAAAAAAAAATTGTGGGGATAAAGCTAGCATCGTTGAGAAAGCATATCAAAGCACTTTTTGGTGAACGGTGATTCAAGTATTTGGGAAAAAGATGGCACAAGTGTATTATATCTGATAAGGATTATTTTTAACGGGACACAATAGATGTTTTCGAATAAATAAATTTTTTGAGAAAAATATAAAGTCACCTTACTTTTTGAACACAGCTCAGTGAACACCAGATTATGAAATAATATGATGAATCAATTCATTGGCTTAAACAAATATTGAGAATTTTCGTTCATATAAATCATTGGCTGGAAGTGTTTTATATGGAAAAAAATTTCCTCTGGAAACAAGAACGACCTTGTCGTAAGAACTAAATACGCTTACGAGCGACTATAATAGACTGTTTAACTGGGTTAAAGCCACTGGTCTGACAGACGATTGGGAGCACCATAAGGATAGTCTCAGAATATTTAAAAGTGCTCTTAGAAGAGCAAAATGTAGTTTATGGCGTCATTTTTGTAGCTCAGTTAATGGGTGTACGGAAAATGTAAGGCTTAGGAAAGTATTAGCCTCGAAACCCATGTCTCCAAGTTTTGTAAAAAGGCTGGATAGTTCGTGGACCATGTCTAGTTGGGAACCTCAGGATCCCCTATTATATACTTACTTTCCTGGTCCTTCCGAAGGACTTTTAATCAATTAGCATGGCATCTTTCCGTCTAACAACTCTGGAATATTTGATCGGTCTTCACATGAATGGTTGCTTGAACAGTGGTAATTTCGTAGAAACTCAACATGCTTACACTAATGGTAGGCCAACCGATACTGTTCTGAGCTCACTTCTGGGTACTATTGTGAAATCTTTCTCAGTTAAAGAATATACCCTACCAATTTTCCTGGACATTGAGGGTGCGTTTAATACATCTCTCAAGAGAAAATACCTTCGGTCCTTTGTATAGTTCGACTTGATATGTCAATTAGACAAGTAGTACGTAACTTACTAGTTAATCGAAAAATAATTTATAAATTAGGTGCTTCTTTCACCACTCGCACATACTTCAGATTAACTCCTCAAGGAGACGTTCTTTCTCCTCCTCACAAATATCGGGCATCCATTTGATATGAGCGCCAGGGCATAGTTACATACCAGGGAATTGTCCGGCAGACAAACTAGCGAGAGTGGGCAGTACCACTCGCCTCCCTCTTGACAAACTACGTGGTGCAAGTAGCATTGTCCCTTCAGCCAACACGAGATGGGTTGATAGAAATTAGTCGTCGGCGCTATTTAATTGGTCAAGAAAAAATGTATCTTTGTAAGTTTCTTTGTTTACAGTCTGTCTCCTAGTCTCTGTATCTGTCTCCTAGATCGATATGTTCAGAGATTGAAGGTACTTTATTTCAACTATTGCAGAAGCTGCAAGAACGAGGAGAAGGAAGAGTCCGTCAGACATCTTCTCTGTTACTGAAACGCCTGGCATGCCGCAAGGTTGAGATAATTTGATTCGTCGTTTTCGAATGACGCTGATGATCTTAGGTATGTAAGTGTCCAGCCAAATCAATGAGTTTGCACTTAAAACAGAATGGTTTAACGAGGTGTCGCAGATAAACTGCTTCTGTGGTATACAATGGATCGGCAACTGTGTAAATGAGTTGGTTTAGAGACCGACTGATACTTGAAATTACCTATATTTTCTCGGCTTATGTTATGCAATTAAACATGTAGAAGAACCGGACCTCGTGCGTGTGATTTGTACTACGAGAAACGCCACGCTCTCTTCGTTTTCCTATTTTTGTAGGTATATACTTATATAAATACCTTGCTTATCATTCTTTGGCGACTTGGCACTCGCAACCTACAAAACTTCAATATATCAAACAATATTTCTCTTTACTTGCCGTTGTTTTTTTATACAGCTGGTCTAAATTATGAACTGAAACTTGAACCAAGTCTGTGTTTAGCCAACTGAGAGGCTTTAAATTTTCCTTCTTAAGATAAGTTTTTTTAACGAGCCAATGAAGAAAGAAAGAAAGAACAAATTTATTGCACAAGTGATAAACTTTTTAATTTTTAATATTTTTTTTTCAAATTTTTTTATATTTTTTTCCATATTAAATTACAATCTGTTAATATTAACAATAAGTAATTGGTGTTAGGGTTTGGAATTAAAATGTCCCTTCCCTTTGAAAGAGAACATTATTGTCTTTGGTGGTATTTAGTTACAATTTTACTAATACTTAGTTTTCTATAATTTTATATTATTATGTTTTATTTTATATTACAGTACGAGCAAGATCTGTGGGTGTTTTGCGCTTTAGTCTTCTTGGTTTAAGTTCCATTTCCGGTATCAGTCTCATCTCATGGTTTTTGTGCTCGAATAGTCGCAAGATGTGCTTCCTGCTGCTTCTTTTTACTGCTCCAGTGACAGTGTCTATGCCGAGGTCGCAGTGAATATCGTCATTTTTTATGTACAAATTTGCGTTTGTGATTGTCCTTAGCATCTTAGATTGACTTCTCTGAATGATTTGCAGGTTTGATTTACTGGCAGTCCCCCAAATTTCTAGTCCGTAGGTCCATGACGGTCTGATTATTGATTTGTGTATCATTTGTTTATTAAATAAGGGTTGATTGTTTTCCTAGTAGCCAGTAGAGTTGTCGGAATTTGTTTTTCATCTCGTTTCTCTTGTTCAGTATATGTTTTTTCCATGTGAGTTTTGAGTCAATCGTTATGCCTAAGTATTTTGTACTTGAGTGTATTTTTATGTCTTCACCGTTAATTTGGATTGGATATCTTGCAGATTTTCTCTTCGCTTATATTACATGTTGTGTTTTGTTTTTATTGACTCAATGGCCCATTTTTCAACCCATGGTGTTGTAGCTGATAGCTATCTTGCAGTGTTTTTGTTGCTGCTTCTTCATTGTGGTTAGCTGACATTAAAACTGTGTCGTCTGCAAATGTAGCCATCATTGATCCTCGAGTAGTTGGCGTTGGTATATCTGCTGTGTATACTAAGTATAGTATGGGGCCAAGTACGCTTCCTTGAGGTACTCCAGCAGACGCCGTCAAGCTAACAGAGCACTCATCGTCATATTTTATGAAGAAGTGTCTATCAGTCATGTAGCTTTTAAGAATATTTAATCTGTTAATTGGTAAAATGGTTTTTAGCTTATATAGAAGTCCTTTGTGCCATACTCTGTCAAAAGCTTTCGCGATGTCCAAATACACGGCAATGCAATATTTCTTATTATCGAAGTCGTCTGTAATTTTGTTGACTACTCTGTGAGTCTGTTGCACAGTTGAATGTTGTTTTCGGAAACCGAACTGGTGTGAGTGGATAGCGTATTTTTGTTTTAGAATCGGGTCAATTCTGTCAAGCAGTATTTTCTCAAACAATTTAGAGAGGATGGGCAGCAAGCTAATTGGTCTGTACGAGCTAGCAACAGTGGCATTCTTGTTTGGCTTGGGGATCGCTATAACTTGTGCAACTTTCCATGCTTTTGGGAAGTATTGTAACCTAATTATTTCGTTGAAGAGGTCTCGTATGTAGTTTATTATAGTATCGGGTAGTTTCTTTAGTATTTTTCCATTTATTTGGTCACATCGCGGTGTCTTTTCTTTATATAATATTTGATTTCTTCTTTTGTCGTGTTTTGTATTGTCCTTATTATCCATGCTATTTGTAAATATTGTTTTAAATTGGTCAGCTAATGTTTCAGCCTTTTCATTGCTTGTTCTAGCCCATGTGTTGGAATTTGTTTTTATTGGAGGCTTGTGTATGGTTGTTTTAGTGAGCTTTTTAGTTGCTTTCCATAGGGAATAGTTGGTAGCTGTAGTTGTTCCGAATCAAATTAGTATATAAAAACAGCAGCTGCCCATATAAGAAGGGCACGCGGTAGACCAACTAGCTTATATACATATCAATTTTTGCAAAATCGGCACATTACAAAAAAACAAAATGTTCGAAAGAAAAAACTATGTGAAAATTGTTCTTTGTAATTGTGAATATACAGTTAAAACTTTAAAATTTGTTGGAGTTATGAGTATGGCCGACTTAAAAAATGTTGTTTCCAGAAAGCCGCGTTTTAAGTTTTTTGTATTATTAGCATTGAACTAAAAAACACAGAATTAATATTCAAAATAGATACGTTCATATAATTTTCTCAACTTAATCGCTTGAATTTGTCATTTTTAGGGTATAAGGGCATCTTTAGCACAAAAAAAGGGTCGTTTAAAATTCAGCAGAGGCCCAACCCATACAATTAAACTCTGGTTACTGTTTCTGCAAATGCTAAGTTATAGAAATAAAATGACAGATTCCGCCAAGCGAACCATAATTCGGCTTACTTTAAATCGGCTTTTAAATTATTCTATATCGTCATATGCTACATATACGACTATACATACGGATGTAAATAGCCGAATCTTCGTATTCGCTTACTTTTCCAGCTTACGTTTAATGTACTTTCTTTTAATTTGATACTTTAAAGACGATGGGCTTTGATTTCTACAGCAGTAAATTCAAAAGCTGCAGCACGTGAAAAAACAGAGACTGTAGCTTACTCGCACATATTCGTATTTTTATTATAACCGCACAAGCACGGCCTGACCTGAGATGTGTATGAATATATATATAAATATATTTAACCCTGGAGAGTCATGCCTCGTCGTTCCGAAGACGCGAGTTTTTGTTTTACATTTATCGTACTGTTCCTTTGTTTGTAAGATGCCTTTCTTTTTTACAGCGTTAGTCGCTGTTGAGCTGTTGACGTTTGCAGTTGGTTGGCTTCGTACGATCTCTGTAAGTATTTATTTAAAAAAAATGCGTAGTCGAAAAGACGAACGATGAACTTTGTGTAAATTTTTCGTTCCGAAGTTATTTTTCTTGTTTATGTATCTGTTTGTATGTACAGTTGTAATAGAATATAAATGGCAACAAAATTTATACCGACGAAGAAATAAAAAAATTTCTTGCAATGTGCGACGTCGAGAATGGATTAGACGATGAGTTAGACAACAGCGAACTAGAAACTGATGCAGAAATCGAACAAAACGAAAGCTTAGGGGATGCAAGTTCTTCAGAAGAATCAACCGACACAGATGAAGGTAACATACCTTTACATTTATTGAGAGCCAAGTCAAATATAATTTATTTTAATAAATCTATTTTGCGGGACAAAAATAAACATAAGTGGTCAACAAAAAAGGGCAAATCTTATCGTTATGGTCTAAATGTAGTAAATAAAGCTCGAGGACCAACACGCCATGGCAAAAATATAACAGATCCCCTGCAATGCTTCTAAATGTTCATTACACCAGAGATCGTGGAGGAAATTGTTCAATGGACAAAAATTGAAATTGCTAATCGGCAGTCCATCTTACTTGTAACTGCAGATGGAGCTCAAAAGAAAGCAACTTCTTCAAATGAAATTTCTGCCTTAATTGGCTCTTGGTACTAACAGCAGTCAAGAAAGATGAGCATCTGTCTGCAGATTAATTGTTTGACAGATCTTATGGTGGAACAACATATACACAACATATTTCGATAATGACAAAAGCAAAGTACAAATTTCTTATGTCGTGCCTTCGATCCGAGGATAAATCTGCACGCCTTCAAATAGTTAAAGACAAATTTGCCCCCATTCGAAAAATTTGGGAGATGTTCAGTCAAAAGTGCCGTGAAAACTATGCGCCTGGAGAATACCTTACGATTGACAAGCAACTGGTTTAGTTTGATTCCTCTTGCTAAACTCTACGTTATATAAAAGGTCGTAAGTGTAATACGTCAATGCTTTGCTATGATAATGAGCTGACGCTTCTATCATATAAGCCGAAGCCGAGTAAAGTAATATATTTATTATCATCCTGTAATGAGGAAGGAGCAGTAAACCCCAAATCCAGGAAACCCTACATGATCGAATTTTACAACAAAACGAAAGCAGACGTTGATACTTTTGACCAAATGTGTAGTGTCATGAGCTGTTCACGCAAAACAAACCGATGGCCAATGTGTCAATTTTTTGGCATATTGAACATGGCTCTTATAAACAGCCACATTATTTATTCACACAACGTATTTCTAACAAATGAAACACCTCTTAGTCGTCCAGCTTTTATGAAAAAAATTCATTCTGCCCTTATTCAAAGTCACTTGACAAACAGACTTGAAGTACCAGCATTGTCTATGTCGTTGCGACCAAATATTGAAAATGTTATTTCTTATGATGAAAGTAGAGCGGATACTAATCGCCAAAAAAATTTAACAAAAAAGAGAAAGATTTGCGCAATTTTTCCCCCTGCTAAGCGACGGATGACGAAATCATTTTGTGCAAAATGTAAGAAAAGTCTTTGTGGGGAGCATAAAATAGAGATTTGTGCCTCTTGTATGAGAACTTTCATTCCTTAAAGTATTTTATTTTTTTAGTTAATAGTATTATCTTTATGAAAAAATACCATTCAGTGAATAATATGTTATTAAATTGTTCATTTTTTTTTGTTTCTTAGTTTGTAGTTTGTACAAAAGCCAAATGAATCAGAGCTGTGAAAATTTTATTTATAATAAAAATATTTAAGAAAAACTATTTGATATTGTTTTATTTAGAAGATATATAAACAAGGCAATGTGAATATATTGATTTTCGTAGGTTTTGGTAGGTAGGATAATATATTAATGACTTTGAGTAATGCCGTCGTCGAATCGACGAGGGATGACCTCTACGTTATAAAAATAACGATGACCTTCTAGGGTTAAAGGCTCGTGTATAAATACATACGTTTGAATAATGTATTGCGTATTGGGAAGCGTTATCGCCGCCACATTGCCACACGAAATCAATTCAGAGGATTAAGCTTAATACGTACGAAAATTTGTTTAAGGGGTAACACCACTGTAGGAACACCACTAGAACCTTTTAAAATACAGAACAAAAAGTTTTATACGTTACCGAAATTTATTTCATAAATATTTGAAGCTTTTAACCAAGCGTTAGTGACTGCTACCTAACGACTTCTCCAACTTTCCAAACTTTAAACGCGTTTTTCTCAAAACACGTTTTCTGAAATTGGCACGCAGCATAACTCAAACAATTTTTAATATTTTTAATCAGGTTTTTCACTACGTCTGTATAATAACCTTCTTAAGAGAAGAGCGTAGGGGATTTTCGATAGATTAATTTAAACGATTGTTATAATTATTTAAGTGCCGTTTTTTTAGTCCAAAATAGAGTTTTTTCCTTCAAATGCTTGCTAATTCCACAAAAATAAATATTTTTTAAATCCCCTACGTGTTTCTCTAGCTATTCTTATCTAGATTAAGAAAAAAGATGTTTCTTTGTTCCAGATTAAAATTTGCACCCTCTGTGCTGCGTGCCGCGGAGCTCCTTCAAGAGAAACCACATTACAAAAATGTCTCCAATGCCGCCATTTTGTAAAATTTTTCGATCAAACTTTGTAGTTTTGTATTTTAGTATATAAGTAATAACTTCCCAAATCAGAGTGATTGTTTTCCCTTTCCTTCTATACAAAAAAATTCTTTAAAAATAGTGTTTATTTTACGCGTGTACAGTGGTGTTACCCCTTAATTGAACCAACAAGGCATGCTCTGCAAATTTGTGCATTATAATTCTTTGTAACGAAAAAAGAAAATCTAATGGAATCATCTACAATGTGCATTAAATTGATTTTTTGTTCGTGCTTAGATACATTTCCCACAGTGAAGTTTTCTGTCTAACAGAAGCATGACCGAAAAAATTCGAAATTCTAAATGCTGCTTAGCAGGTGTATCCTTTTCACAATACGATTTGTGAACTTTGTTGGGCTTGTGAGATATTTAGAGAGCGTACGTTGCTTTCACAAAATTAGTTCCGCGTGTGAAAATCGATATGAAGCAGTAGTCCTATGTACCCACCCAAAAGGTCCAAAAATGTCACGTGCAACAAAATATTTGAAGAACTCGATGACGTTCATAAATAAATGGGAAGTTAGAAATGTTAACGACATCCCCCGACGAGGCCAAAAACAAAAAAAAAATCTCCAAAGCAAGGTCAACAAATCATAGACTCGTTAGTAACACAACCAAAAAGACTTGCATGGGTCGTGCATAGTTGCATGTGTTAGTTCCGGTATTCTGCTGATAATCGACAACTTAAATGTAAGTTAAGTTAAAAATATAATTAAGGTTTGTATTGAGAGCTGCTTCTCCGAACAGGGATTTGGCCTTTTATTTGTGTTCACCGCCAATTTGAATGCAGTTTTGACGAATAGAATTGACCAAAAAGCTGTGAAGATGTTTGGAAGAACTGTTCAACCTTGGATTTTACAAGAAGACAACAATCCCAGGTATCGAAGACGAAGGTGTATAGAATGAAAACAGCAAAATTGGATTCAAATGACGGATTGACCTTCACAGCCGCCTGATGCCAATGAAAACGCAAAAGAAAACAATTATGGATGCTCAAACAGTTATCAGGGCATAGTCGGCTTATTTGGAGCCGATTACCTCCACAACTTGTAGAGAAATTAACACAAAGTATGACTCGAAGATAATAGCGGTCGCCCCTCCGCAGGCAATGGCAAACCTCCGAGTGTATATATGGCATGAAAAAGCTCCTCATAAAAATATCTGCCGTTCGGAGTCGGCTTGAAACTGTAGGTCCCTCCATTTGTGGAACAACATCAAGACGCACACCACAAATAGGAGGAGGCACTGGACCAAACACCCAAAACGGGTGTACGCCCATTTATATATATATATATGACTCGAAGATCTGAAGTCATTACAGCTATTGGTGGTGACTGTACATTTTATTGAATATATTGCGTATGATAAGTATTATAAGCCTATACAATGCAGTTTGCAATCGAGTTGGTCGAATAGTTTTTACTTATAAGTTATGGAGTTGTGATGTAATTTTTTCATTATCAAATAGAATATCGTCATAGATACAGTCACATAGACGGCATGTACGAATCATACTGCTTGCTAAAGGTACACCACATTCGGGACCACGCACAGTAAGTAATTATCTTACTATGCTGGTCTTGCAGAACAGAACGCCTATCTGCAAAACCCTTAACTTCGTCTCCTCTACCACTTCTTGCGGGCTGCTTCGACGTATTACTTCGCAGTTCGGCTTTACTAAGATCGAAGGCTGCACACGAATGCCGGGAGGCTCTAAATGATATTAGTGACGTATTCAAGGCCAGCCTTATTTGGGTTCCGGGACATAGAGATATTGAGGCAATATTGTAAAGCTGATGAGCTAGCCAGAAAAGGTACTGCTCTTCAACTGTTCAGTGATAAA
Organism: Anastrepha fraterculus; assembly: GCA_037575425.1. Taxonomy (NCBI): domain Eukaryota; kingdom Metazoa; phylum Arthropoda; class Insecta; order Diptera; family Tephritidae; genus Anastrepha; species Anastrepha fraterculus. The sequence continues at coordinate 12,133 of JAYXIM010034173.1, read as the reverse complement.
AGTACCATTGGAATACCCATGGCCACGAGTAAACTAATAATAAAAAATCACATTATCCAAGAGGCCAATAGATCATGGAGAAATGAAGATACGTGTCTAACAGCTAGGCTACTATGGCCGAAAATAAACAAGAAAAGAACAAAGGAATTGCTTAGTCTCTCAGGAGACAATATCTCTAAGGTCGTGGCTTGTTTAACCGGTCACTGGCTATTTGGCAGGCATTCCTCGAGACTAGGAGTCTTCACCCATGATTATTGCAGAAGTTGCAGAGATGAGGAAGAGAAAGAAGCAGTCGAGCACTTCCTTTGCAATTGTCCAGTCCTAGCTAAAATCCGAGCAGGTTGTCTAGGTAAATACTTTTTTAATTCTCTCATAGAACTGTCTGGCGTGGGGTTGGGATCAATACTAAGTTTCATAAGAGCCACAAAATGGTTCCACGAAGGAAGATAAATGAGGTTCCCGTGTAGCACAGTGGTATCACAACGGACCTAGGTCTAAGTGAGTTGGTCGTGCAGACCGACTACCACCATAACCTAACCTAACCTACCTATAGCAAACATTTTTTGTTTCTAATTTATTTTGTTAATTTTTTCATATACTACAAAAACCTTATAAAAACTTTGTGGAAATTTTATGTTTCTTTTTCATATAATGAATGGTTGACATTGTTTTACGCGGAAGAAAATCCTCTCGATCCAAAAAAAATCCTCAAAAATCAATGCGATTTTTTAATCAGGTCGAATATTTCAAGAATGTTGTGTCCAAATTTTAAGTGGATCGGAGCAGAACTCTCAAAGTTATAGCCTTTGTAGGCACTCTACCTCGAATGCGGAGCATCGATAATTTTTCAGTAATTTTTTCAAACGCGTTTTTCCCGAAACGACTTCTTAAAAGTCGGTGCCAATCACAACTCCGAAACTATTCAACCGATTCTTTTCAAATTTGGCACACGTTTTCTAAATCAAAACTACCTCTCCCCCACTGTTTTTTTTTTATTGTTTTTTTTTAAGGTTGTTTTTCACTTACAAATATGGCGAAATTTTTCGCCAAAAATGCTCGTTTTAGGTTTTTTTGCCACCAAACCTACAAAAATTAAAAAAAAAAAAATTTTATTAATGGGGGAAGGGGGGGGGGGCGAGCATTACGTCATACTTTAACTGAAAAATTCGACTGTTTTAGTTTCAGATGATTCTACGACGAATGCCGATTGGCACTGCAGAGCACCTCTCGAAAAACATATCTCCAAAAAAACTCTGTCATGGGCTTATTTGTCAATATTTTATTATTAATATTTTTTAAAAACTTATTGAAAAGATGTACAATAACATGCAACTGATTTTATTAAAGTATCTTAAGCCATATTTCTGTAAAAAATTAAAAAAAAAGTGTTTTTTTTTAGCGCTAAACCCTACCACCCCCTTAAAATTTTTCTATGAACTCTGATTATAGTATACATGGGTTTGTATGATTTTTGTAGTATCGGGTGTCTTTTTTTAAAGCTTGAAAACTCAAACTGATAATACAAAACATGAATAGTTTTAGAATTACTTTTTTTTTATTATATATGGCCGATAATTTCGAGGCTTTTATTTTTTGAATACGATTTCCGGTATAAGTCCGCCGTGTCTACGAGTTGCATGGTCCGCTCCATCGGTAAAATAAATCGATTTTTCAGCGCGCTGTATTGCAAGTTGCCCCGTTTTGTTCCACCCAAATGGCGCCGATGTTTAGCTGATTAATTTTTGGAAACAAAAATTAAGTCCTATGGCTCGATAGCGCCCGTCATTCAATGTAACGGCAGCCCCTTTCTTATTTCAATAGAATTAAGAGTCGACTCATGCAACTAAAGAAACACTTGATATAATAGACTACATTGTCATTAAAAAATATCGAAATGAAATAAGAAAGAAATAAATTGTCAAAATTTGCCTATAAGGCCCTGTGCTATAGTTAAGAAATTCACTTATAAGTAATTTATGGCACTTTTTAGAAGCTAAGTAAAAATCTAAAGTCAGTTTTGCTTGCGTAGGGCTAGGGATAAACGCCACAAAAACGGACATGGTTCTTTTTACCAGGAAGTACAAAGTTCCGGCGTGGAACCTACCGAAGCTAGGCAACAACGAACTACTTCTCAAAGACTATGCGAGGTACCTCGGAGTAATACTGGACAGCAAATTGCTGTGGAAGCACAACGTTGAGGCGAGGGTGAAGAAGGCCAGTAATGCATTGTACGCATGTAAAAGAATGCTGGGCATTACTTGGGGTCTATCACCCTCTCTGATGCATTGGTGCTACACAGCAGTAGTTAGACCGATATTGCTGTATGGAACCTTAGTATGGTGGACTGCGACAAAAAAACTGACATACTTAATGCCGCTAGAAAGGATTCAACGCCTTGCTGCTCTGTGCATAACAGGAGCGATGAAGACCACTCCAACGGCGGCGCTAGAAATGATACTCAGCATGCCACATATTGACCTCATGGCGGAAAACCTGGCAGCGAAATCAGCGAGGAGGCTAATGGCTGCGGGGGTATTCACCTGCAGAACCTTCGGTCACAGCTCAATAGGAAAGTGGAGCTCAGGTGGCACGGACTACATGACATTAATTGGAAGAGAAGGTTTTGCACTACAATTGAAGAGGAGGGATGGCACAAAGGCATGAAGCCTGGCTATAGAACTTTTCACATCTATACAGACGACTCGAAAACTCCAGACGGAGTGGGAGCGGGTATTTACTGCTCAAAACTAGGAATAAGGCAGCCTATCAAGTTGCCAGACCACAGCAGTATTTTCCAAGCGGAAGTTTTTGCTGTGGGGAAGGCCGCGGAGCTACTCTAGAACAAGAAAGAACTCAACAATTAATATATACGTGGACAGTCAAGCAGCAATAAAAGCAATAAGCTCATATTGTATTAAGTCCAAAAATGTTCGACGGAGCAGGGAGGCCATAGAAAGGCTAGCCGGAAACAGTAGACTGCATATCTACTGGGTACCTGGTCACAAAGGCATTATGGGGAACGAAATAGTAGATGAGATAGCAAAAAGTGCTGTGAGACTACCTTTTGAACAAGAGAACGACATACCAAAACCGCTAAACACAATATACAACGAAATGGACGACCACATGAAAAGACAAGTGGAAGCTAGGTGGAATAACTTGACCACATGCAAAACAGCAAAACTCATGTGTAGAACTAACGACAAAAAACTGACTCCATTCGTACTTGCGCTCTCGCGAAAGGAATGCAGAACTATCATAGGTATGCTAACAGGCCACAATCTATTGGCTGCACATGCGTACAAGATAGGGATTGCTAACACGGACAAATGCAGAAAATGCAGAGAGGATGTTGAGGAGACTTTAGAACACCTTCTGTGCGCTTGTCCGGCATTATCAAAAACGCGACTAAGATGCCTGGGAGCCCCACTGTTTGAGGGTCTGGAAGACGTCTCAAAAGCGGAGCTCGCAGCCCTTCTTAGATTCGCCAAAAGCGCTGACATCCTACATGACGTCTACTTTAGGTATTCATAGAGGTCGGTCTCCATCTGGTATCGCTAGGGACCAAAAGGTCTATGCGTGGCTTATTGCCAACCAGGCTAACCTAACCTAACCTTTGCTTGCGTCGTACTGCCTCGTATTACAGGCAATTTGAGTACAATAAATATATTTTACAGGGACCACAATGAGACGTTTACAGTACTACTTTTGGACCCATTTCTCTTTTTTATTTGTAATTTTTTTTTTAATTTAATTATTGGTTTCTTTAATATTTATATGTTATTACTATTTTTTTATTCTTATATTATATTTTAAATATTTTTGTTTCTTGAATGTTTATATATTTTTTACTTACTTACTTACCTTACTTCAGATTCGTAATCAGTCACCTCAAAAAGCACGTTATGCCAAGTTTCACTAAAATCAGTCCATGGCTTGATATTTACGCTACTTGAGACATCTCTATTGTTAGATGATTTATCGCTATCACGGGGATATGAGTGGTCTGCTACAAAAAACTAACAACAAAGTTACAACTCTCCTTTGCGATAGTAGTAGGAAGAAAAATTTTTGAAAATTTAGTTAAATAAACGCAAAAACAAAATTAGTCGTTCTTGTGACTATAAAAAAGTAAAGACTCTGATCGCTATTTTTGTATTATCAACAGTTTTTGAAGTCTCAAATTTAATTTAACTTTTCGGTATATTGTAACTGTAGTCATAGCGATTCCTAAGTATGTATGTTTGTATAACCAGTTATGTGTTTGTTTGTACTTATTCAGAATTGTGTTTGTAGTGGAGCCTGCGGCATGTGAAGTTAAGGAATTTTTGTTCAATTTTCGACGTTGGAAAAGCAATAAAAATTTATTAGCCACTTAAAGGCACTTGGGTTGGAACAATCAAAAATATCTCCAGGGCGCCTGCGAAAATTGATGACCTTTTATAGGTTCATAAATGCAACGAAAATATTTTTCAGAGCATTTGTTGATTTTTAATAGAGAATTAGTTGAGGGTTAGAAAAGCGAGGCAGGAAAACGCGAAAATCGACTTCAGCTGGGGACACTTTTCACAGGCAAGATAAGAAAGGCGTTGTAAGAAAATACAAACACATATACTTGCACAGTTCTGATTACTTTGGGTGTACACGTAGAATTATGTGTGTTTATATAGGAATCATAATTTATTTTATGTAACAATATTTACAAAAATAGATGAACCCGCAATTGGATAAACATTGCAAACAGTTTTCTCTCTGAAGTCACCCCTCCACCTTACCACAGAAGTGTTATGTCCGGGGCGAAGTATGCCCTTTTCAACTACAATCTGAACTTAAAATGTGCTTATGTGCATACGTGACACACACATATGCATAGGTACGTACGTATGTTTGTTGAATGTATTTGCACACATGCAACCCTTGCAAATTGTGGAAAATAGTTGAGGTCAGCGGAAGTTTGTCAAGTTTTTTCTTTTCGTCTGGATGAACAGCTTTTTAATGCTTTCTCCCCTCACATCTGACCTAGATCAATCAATTGCGTAGGTAAACCCCTCATCGCAATAAAGACTGATCTAGAGAATGTAAAGTTTCATGTTCGTTTAGAGTAGCAAAAGCAAAATAAAATTTAAAATGCAATAGAAGCCAACAAGAATGTCCTAGAAAACTAAAGCATTCGGTTTTTATGTATACATGAACTGTGGAAGGTTGAAGCGAAAAAAAGATATTTAACACAACATTTATTTTCAATATTTTTATAGATGTAGCGGTAAAGGTCGATGTAAAATATCAACGAGCGATTTCATGGGCATTGTCGTCGATTCTTGTAAAAATTGGTTTATTTATAGAAAGAAAATAAAAAAGAAAGAGTTCAGCGACGTTACCGACTACTATTTGTTGGCCGAAAGTGGAAATGTTATAAAATTGATTTGAAATTGATGCTTGGCGGATTTTTTAAGTTCAGAATGGTGGGTTTAATGTGGCGACCAAATGCAATAATCTTTTTTAAACTACAATTTTTCGTCGATTCACACAACCTTAGGCTTAAAATGTAGGTGACAAAATTGTCTTTCGGAAAACTTATCTTATGTCGATATAAAAAAAAATTTTGTTCCAGAAAAAAGTTAATAAACTTTGATAATTCAGTAAAAAACGTCAAAAATGCCTTTTTTTAATTTTCAACAGCTGTTTTGCGAAAACTACGACTTCCATTGACACGAATTATATATTGCCATGTAGGTTATATGTGTGCCTTTCGAAATTTATGCACTTCAAAGAAATGGCGCGCACTGTTTTCGAGATTACAGGTAATAACTGCACTTTTGCCCAAAAAACAGGTTTTTTGAGAATATCTCGGAAACCGTTCTTTGAAAAAAAAAAAATCATTTTTGGTTTTAGCGACCTCAAATTAGTCTAAAAAACGCTTTTTGGTCGAGGACCATTTTTGAAAGTGAAAATTCGTAAACTAGTGTAATAGATAAGTTGTACTTGATCAAAAAGTTCTCAGAATAGTACTCATAAGTCCACATCTCGTCTCCAGTAATGATACGTTTGATGAAAGTTGAGTCGGATTCAGCCTTGGAAATCTTGTATCTTGGGACCAACTTTGCAGCAACACGGCGCAAACCCAAATCATTACCATGATTTCCTGAGTGGATGATTAATTTGCGGTTATGGATCAACTTTTCATTCACTTTATTGATATTTCCATCAGTTTTCGATGTCGACGGCCTGCCACAATATTTGTCATCCTCGATTGACTCACCATTTCTTCTGAAGCGTTCATGCTAATCCTAAACGACTTTTTTCTTTATGCCTTTCACAAACAAACTAAACAGGCTGTATTGCTAGAAACGTGAACATATCTTCGAGACGAGTGTACCAACATAAAAATAAAAATAATCGAAAGTACGTAGCCCGCGAAATTTGAAACTTAACCTTATTTTCACTGATTTACATCGTGACCTCAAGATGCCATTAGTATCAGAAGTTGTCAAATATTACGATGTAGCTTATGCCGAAGGCTTGAAAAACATACTAACCCAGAGGCTCGGCGACTGGCCAATTTAGATGGCCAATGCCGGAGACTTAAACGAAAAAAACCAAATGATCTTGATCCAGAAATTTTGATGACTGACAAATATATGTAAATTTCTGTCAGCTGTCTTCCAGTTATATACGTATTTCCTGTAAATACTGTTGAATTTAATAAAATAATATTACTTGATAGTTGTGAACTAGGTGTAGTAGAATGAAATGTGTTTAAATATTTATAACGTTTCAATAAAAAACCAAAAAAACCTTAATTTTTTAACACCACCTCGTGTGTCGCATATATTTTTTACGTGATTTTTTTTTGTGTGGCTTTCCAAGGAACGTATCTACGTGAGCGGTTCAATAAGTACCCGTGTTTGATGACGGAGGGCGTTTTTGAGGGAAGTTAGAATTAGCTGCATCTATCAAACGACGGCAAAACAAATTTTCGACTGATTGATAGGTTAGTTTGGATTTGGTAGATATTCCCGCAAGACGTGTTTCGTAATTTTCAGTAAGATGGAAAAAGAGCTGTATCGTTCGGTAATTCGCTTTCTGTTTTTGGATGGGAAAAGTGCGAGGAGATAAAAGTTGGTTGCTCTCTATGGAGACGCTTTGCCATCTATGATGACAGTTAGATATTGGTTGAAAGAAACAACAACAAAAACCCCATCCTTGAAAAGCAAACACCTATAACTTCAGAAACATGCCACCGTAAATCGGAACTTACATACATTTCTAAGAAAGCGTCGAAGTTTAGACTAAAAAAACTTATAAAACAATTTGATAAAAAGTATAAGATAAACCTTTATATTTATATTGTTAGTGTAAAAGGAATAGGTATCAATTTCAACCGAATTTGGCGGTTCATTATTTTCGCCGGTGTCTTCATGGAAGTGAAAATTGCAGATTTATTTATTTATTTATGGAAAATTTACCGGATCTGGGCTTGCCCACTTGAGAATGCACTATTAATCGGACAATAACAAAGCAAGTTTGAGCCAATCAGCTAACGTTGCACACTTTGGGGCACTTTTATTCCAATGCCACTTCAGAGCCATGAATAAAGTTTAACATTGTATATTTAAAACTTGCTTCCATGAAATGGAACTCCATTAACATTCTCTGCTAATGACACTGAATTCATCCCTTTAAGCCATGCAAATTATAATAAATAAAGTAATAAAAATAAATATAATTATATTTTTAATTTTCAAATTTGGTTTCGTTATTATTCTTTTACTTCCAAAAAGTACAGAAGCATCCGCTTTTTTATAGCAGTTGTTACCTCCTAAGATGGCGGTGTGGGAATTCATTGGTAAAATTTGTGTGTGGAATTCGAAAATGCTGTAAAAGTTGCCTCAGTTTTTGCTAGTGGTACACAACAGACCTGTAAACGGAAAAACAGATGTCACAGTTTTTACAATGTTTGGTCGTAATTACAGATTACTCACCCTGTTGGAATCCGAGAGAAAAATCTAACGGAGCATCAACTCTGCTCAAACGGGTATGAGCCCAAGCTTTTGAGTGGTGGCAACGCAAAGTTGAGTAGGTACGGGTGAAAGTATAAATTTTCACCGCAGCTGGCACCTTATGTTTTCAAGCATACATACATACATACATATGTATGCAGATTTCAAGCACGTAGTGTGAATAAAAGTGCTGAATGAGACTGAACGGCGCCGTTGCTTCAGGGTGGGTAGGTGCTTAAGTATTTCCACAGATTATGTTGGTTTTCAATATGTGGGAAGCTTATGGCCAGCGGCAAGCGTGTTTTCAACGCATAATTAATGTTGCGTATATGCGAGACAAGCGTGAAATTTTATTACTACTCTCTTCGTACGAGCAAATGTGCACGTAAAAACTTAAAAACCTAAATTGTAATACAGTTGAAAATTATTTTTTTTGTTTTGAGGCGCTAAAATCCTTACTACAAAAGTGCTGCAGCATAACACTAAGCTATATCATGGACTTGGAATTGGAATTGAAATTTGAAAAGGTCGAGCCGAGGAGCACCAGGAGATTTGGCTCCTCCTGAAACACTCAGGCTAAAAAGCCCATTGTATTTAGAGCTCTAGGAGGAGGGTAGATAGTAAAGGAGGGAAGGCGAAAGGTGACAGAGAGAGAGAAAGGAAAGAATAGTGATAGTTAGTCCTGTGAAACTTTCCAGATTCTTTGGCAAATCTGTAGATATTCTCCTGTTTTAGAGAACGAATATTACTCATTCTCATGACATCGGAACCCAAAACTCGTAGCCGTGCTCTACCAAAGGCAGGACACTCACACAGAAAGTGCTCAGTGCTATCCGCCTCCTCCAAGCATGACAGGCATACCGGGTCCTCAATGATTCCAATACTGGTCATATGCTGCCCCTATGGGTTGTGTCCCGCAATAATACCGATCATCAACCGAATGTCTTTCCTGCCAAGTTTTAGTAGAAAGTTTGACAGTTTTCTGTTCGGACTTGTCACAAAACACTTTGCAGTTCTGCAGCGTTCTAGACCGGACCATCGTTCTTTATGTATATTGCCTACATAATCGCTTATCCAATTCATGATTCCTTCGGAACTGATTCCGATTATAGGCTCTGGCCCCTGTGAGGGCACCGCTGATCCACGGTTAGCCAATTCATCGGCGATTTCGTTTCCTTGAACACCAGAGTGTACTGGAACCCATAAAAGTACAAGCCTGTTTTGTCTTGCGACAGAATTAAGCTTCTTCTTAAATTCTTGCACAATATTTGAGGTTTGCTTGCCGTTCTCCAGGGCCTTCAGCGCAGCCTGACTGTCACTGAAAACTCCAATATGTTTCCCGCTCCCTCTCTTCTCGATTATCCATTTGGCTACTTTCAGAATGCCAAAAACTTCCGTTTGGAAAGCAGTTGACATTTTCCCCATAGCATAGTGATACTTGTTACTATCGTTTAAGTACCATCCGGCCTCAGACCCTATTTCATTCTTGGACCCATCGGTAAAGAAAACATCCGTGAAACCTCCCTGCATGCATTCTGGATGGCACCATTCTTCACGCAATGGAAATCTGACATCAAATTCCCTTCCAAATGAAACTGTGGGTATCAGGTCGTCTTTAGGTGCCAAAAAGAGTGGATACTGCTCAGATAGCAACTTAAAGATTTCTCTGTGTCCCGAAGTTCCGTCTTCGTGCCAGAAACCATATTTATGGAGTCCACACATTGCTTTCTGTTGTTTCTTAAGATCCAGGGGGAACAAATCAAGCATATCATTTAGGGCATCACCAGAGGCTGTGCGCATGGCACCCGTGATGCATAAACATACACTTCTTTGTAGCCTCTTCCCGGATTGTGGACTTAACCATGCTCCGTCGCCACCAGACCACAGAAGCGTAAGTGATGAATGGTCTAATAAGTGCTGTGTATATCCATAGGACCACAGCAGGTTTCAGACCTCAGGCTTTACCAAAGGCTCTGCGGCATTGCTGAAAAATCCTTAATGCGCGATTCACCTTCAGTGAAACGTGTGTCACCCAAGTCAGCTTCTTCTCCAAGATTACTCCTAAATATTTAAGTTCTTCGGAAAGACCAAAGATCACACCTTTCAGTGTTGGAGGACTGAGTCCATCCAATTTTCGTTTTCTCGTAAACAAGACTATGGTTGTTTTATTCGGATTAACTGAAAGAACTTGTCTCTCGCACAAGACATCGAGTTTGTCAAGAATCCTCTGCACTTTCCTGCAAAACCTCCTTAAGAATTTATCCGATGTTAGTGCACAGGCATCACCCGCATATGCTTGGACGTGAAAACCGAGTTCCTGCATCTCCGCTAGTAGAGAGTCTAAGACGAAGCACCACAGCAGCGTAGAAAGAACGCCCCCTTGGGGACAACCTTGTTTCGTCCTGACGGTGATTTATTCGTCACTGTTCCCACACACGGTTAACAGCCTCTCAGAGAGCATGGAATATATCCATTTTACAATGGTTTGATTAACTTCGTGTCGTTCGGCAGAAGAACATATCGAGACGAAGGTGGCATTATCAAAAGCCCCCGCAATGTTCATGAACACGCCCTTTGTGTATTCGTCAGCTTCCAGCCCGTATTCAATCTTGCTAACAAGATCGTGTAAGGCGGATTCACATGATTTTCCATTCTGGCAAGCGTGTTGACTTCTACTAAGTGGACTTCTCGGCCATACTCACACTGGAATATGTTTCTCCACCACTCGTTCTAGACTTTTCAACACGAATGATGTCAAACTGATTGGTCTAACTTTGATAGGGAATAGTCGTCTTTTCCTGGTTTCGGAATAAATACTACTCTACAATCTTGCAAGACAGGCTGTGAAGATCCTTTTCAGGGCCTCAATCAGCCTGTCTCCTCCTTTTTTAAGCATTGCTGTATGTATTCCGTCAGGTCCAGGCGACTTAAAGTCGATTCTTTTGTCACTATCCGACTAGCAGTATACCTAGAGGTTCCACCGTTGCTACTGTTATTGTTCATGCCTCTCTCTACCTCAGAGAGAATTCTACTGCCCGGAATATGGGTTTCGAGTAGAGCATTAAACATTTCCGATTTGGAAATGGTGTATGAACCATCAGGTTTTCGAATGGAGTCCAGCCTTATTGAGCGGTCTAGATGAAGGGCGTTGTCCTGCAAGAACAAAGACGGCGATCTGCTGACTGACGTACAGAGCAATCTTAAATTATGGAGGGAACACTTCTCGAACCTGTTAAACGGTAACAGCTGCGCATGTCATAGAGAATGTGAAGATCCCGATACCCCAATCGTTGACGACGGAATTGTCGTTCCGTTACCCGACCATGACGAGGTGAGAATAGCAATATCACGGCTAAAGAACAACAAAGCCGCGGGCGCCGACGGACTGCCGGCTGAGCTATTCAAACATGGCGGCGAGGAGCTGGTAAGGTGCATGCATCAGCTCCTATGCAGAATATGGTCGGATGAAAGCATGCCTGCCGATTGGAATTTAAGTGTGCTCTGCCCAATCCATAAGAAGGGCGATCCTGCAATTTGTGCCAATTACCGAGGGATTAGTCTTCTAAATATCGCCTATAAGGTTCTAGCGAGCGTATTGTGTGAAAGGCTGAAGCCCACCGTCAACCAACTGATTGGACCTTATCAGTGTGGCTTCAGACCTGGAAAGTCTACCATCGACCAAATATTCACAATACGCTAAATCTTGGAAAAGACCCATGAAAGGAGAATCGACACACACCATCTTTTCGTCGACTTCAAAGCTGCATTCGACAGTACGGAGAGGAGTTACCTGTATGCCGCTATGTCTGAATTTGGTATCCCCGCAAAACTAATACGGCTATGTAAGATGACGTTGCTCAACACCAGCAGCGCCGTCAGAATTGGGAAGGACCTCTCCGAGCCGTTTGATACCAAACGAGGTTTCAGACAGGGTGACTCGCTGTCGTGTGACTTCTTTAACCTAATGTTGGAGAGCATCGTACGAGCCGCAGAACTTAATCGCTCAGGCACAATTTTTTATAAGAGTGTACAATTGCTGGCGTATGCCGATGATATTGACATCATCGGCCTTAACAACCGCGCTGTTAGTTCTGCCTTCTCCAAACTGGATAAAGAGGCAAAGCGAATGGGTT
>JAYXIM010034166.1:0-28921 GCA_037575425.1 Anastrepha fraterculus | reverse complement strand
TAGGACCGGTGGTTCCCGGAAACAAAGTCGGCAGGTCTCTCAATCGAGACGATAATGGGCAAGTGGTCTGATGCAAGCGATAGCATAGGTCGCCACGTTATGCTATTTATCAGACCCGCGCTAGCTATTGTTATGTCAGGCGAGCTGCTGCAATTACCCACTACCCTGGTGGGGGCTTCGTCGTTCACATTACTAAATGTCGAATACTTTATTTGCTCTGTCAATTGCTGTCCCCTACGATCGTTTGGTAGGCTTGAATGCCAAAAATCGTGATGCGCATTAAAGTCACCTACAACCAATCGGTTTTCACCTCTGATGAGCGCACCTATATCAGGGTGATATCCTGCCGGGCAGCAAGTGACAGGGGAGTCTAAGGTACTGTCCCTGCGGACGATCCCTTCATCAATGAGACGATACTGCACTGTGTGGTGGACTATAAACGCTAGGCCACCACCGCTGTCGCGCTCGCGATCATGTCTGTGCACGTTATAACCATCCCTGGTGATCAGAGAGGAACTAGCATGCAGCTTGGTTTCCTGGACCACAGCTATTTTCATACTGTGCCGGCTCATGAAGTCACCTTACTCGTGAGTCTTTTTTTTTTTTTTTTTTTTATATTTGTTTATTTATTTTCAACTAATATTATTAAGTACTACAATAAACAATAGTATTAGTATAGTAATGATGTGTCGTACAATGTCTCTAGACGAGCTCTCAAATACGTATATTATCTGATGTCGAGTAACTTTTCCTTAGTATTGAAATTAATTTTGTTTTAACTTACAAGTTATTAAATATTTTATATCTTTGATGCAGGGAAAAAGGGAACAAAAACGATGCATAGATTATTGTTTATAATAAAAGGCTTAAAAGTAGTAAAAGAAGGTAGTCAGACTAGAAAGGTGGTATGAGTTAGTGTTGCGTGTCATTTGTTAACCACCAACAGTTTTTAATAGTAAGGGTGGATTCGATTTTGTCGCGGCTTGAAATATATGTATCAAAACGTTTATTATTTCCATTAAGTGTTTTTGATGTGATTATTTTATTGTTCGCTCTTCTGAATATGTGATATATTATTGGCGTGTGGTTTTCGTTTTGTATAAAGCCATTTTTGTCGAGGTATAAGAAGGATTCGGCAGGTGCAAATCCATTAGAAATAGCTAGTGAGAAATAATCGTCGCTTTCGTAGTAAAACGCTCTTATTAATATGTTATTGGTATTGTATAGGCAACGCCGGATATGTTTTCTTATTAAATTTATAATATGACAATCAATTCTGGGCACTTTCGCTGTGTTATAAAGCTTTGAGTTCGAGATGTATTTGTTATAGTTACTATTTTGTGATCTATACAATGAAGTACACGATCGGAGTATTCTTCTCTCAAGCTTCCTTAGTCGTTCCATATATGAGGGTGAAATGTTGTACCAAATTGAGCAACCATATGTGAGTATAGGTCGTACCAGGGTTTGATACATTAATATTTTGACTTTCTTGTGTATTAATTTCGATGAAAACATTTTTTTATAGCTATGGAAAGCTCTTGCGGTCTTCTCGACTTGGAGGTTAATGTGATCGTTATAGTATAAAAATTTATCAAGGTGAATACCGAGATATTTGACTCTCTCAGTGGTTTGAATAGGGATTCTGGTTTCATTAGATATTATATTTAGATTTTTCCATTTTTTTCTGACATTTGAGTTGCATTTTTTTATGGGTGGACGAAACAAAATGCTTTTGCATTTCTTTGTATTTATTTTAAGATGCCAGTTTGCTGTAAAATCTTCTACGATATTGTATTTCAGTTGTAGATTTCTGTTAATATCCTCTATTGTTCTGTCTGGATGGTAAATGACAATATCATCAGCAAAGGCTATGATATTGTCTATTTTATCCAGCAAGTCAAGTATAAAGAGATTGAAAAGTACTGGCGCATTTACTGTCCCTTGTTGCAAACCATTTGCTATATTGAATTCGCGCTTACTTTTCATATTATTTATATGTACTGAAAATTTTTTTTTTGACAGCATGTTATAAATGAGAATGGCGAGGTGAACCGGGAATTTATAGCCTATGAGTTTAGACATCAGGCCTTCGATCCACACTTTGTCGAAAGCTTTTTCAATGTCTAAGAAGCAAGCTCCTGTGACATGTTTTTTATTCCAGCTCCAGTTAATTTCGGAAGTCAAAAGGTTAATTGCATGTATAGTTGAATGTCTATATTTAAACCCAAATTGCTTAGAAGTCACTAAGTTGTTGGTTTTAGTGACCCTATTTATATTTATGTTGATTACGACCTCAAAAACTTTACTAATGTTTGGTAACAAGCTAATTGGTCGGAGATTTTTCAAACAGTTTTTGTCTTTCTCTTTTTTTGGTATCACGATCAGTTTAGCTGTTTTCCAAATAGGAGGAAAATAGGCATTATTCAACATGTTGTTGAATAGTGTGCAATATTCTGAAATAAGTTCTTGGGATAAGTTTTTAAGAATGATGTTAGGTATTTGGTCTAAGCCTGAGGACAGTTTACTTTTAAGATTGGAAAATATATCTGAGAGATCATCGAAACCAATAAAGAAGTTGCCTGTTTGTTCTTCGGTTAAATTATTGGCTTGTTTGATGGCATTAAATCTTGTTTTGGTTGCTCGAAAGCTGTCGAATAAAGTTTTTGTTTCTAAAAACTTATTGAAGCATTCTTGCACCTGTAAGTGAACGAGATTGTCAGGTTTGCACTGTTTTGAAGAATGAATTGCTTCAAAATGAAGCCCTACTATATCGGGTATATCTTCACTGTTTTTAATGCAGTAGTTGCCTGTTGTAAAATTTTTTCTAGCAGATTGCAATCGAGGCCAGCTTTTTGAAGTATATCTGATGAGTTAAAAGGAACGTTTATGTGACTAATTGAGTTGTCGTTTTTTAGAAAAGTTCGTTGAATTACTGAAAATTTTGAGGGGTCGGTATTCTTAAGGGATATAAGTGTGTGTTCGAGTTGATTATTAAATTGAATCTTTATATTGTCATTAATTAATTTTTTTATAAGCTTTAGTTTTGTTTTTTCTTGTTGGAGAATGTTAGGAGGGAGGTATATTTGTAGACGGTTGTGTTTTTTGATGTTAGGAAGAATTCTACTTTTTTCTTTCAGTAGTGTTTTTATGATAGGTAGGTTTACAAGAGTATTGGTAGGATTTTTTGTCTCAACTTTTGGGACATTTTTTTCTACAGCTGCTAAAATAATTTTATTTAGCTTAAGCAAGTGCAGATCAATTTCGGAATTAGTTAAGTTTCTATTGTTTGGTGCCAAAATCTCTTTCTGAAGCTGTGTGTTCAAGGTATTTCGAAATTTTTTCCAATTGGTTTTTTTATAGTCCAATGTTCTTTGGATTGGATTGCCTGCCAAGTTAAGATAGAATGTGCCATCCCTACGGGTAGCGTTGATTTCGATAGCGCAATGGTCGCTATCATAGTCGATGCATTTTAAACAGTTCATTGTATCATTGACCTTTTGAATATCTATTCTATGATCAGCAATACAAATATCTAGGAAGGAGTTGGTCCTTTCATAAGACGGGGTTACGGAGGCATACATATTACATCTAAATTCTATTGCATTTGAAGTAAGCCAATCTTTTAAAGCGTTGCCTTTAGTATTGTTTTGCGTGTTTCCCCAGTCCGAGTGCTTACTATTAAGGTCACCTGCTAATATATAGTAATGATCTGGGTTTTGAAGGTCAAGAGCTTCAAATATTACATTAAGTTCTGATTTGAATGCATCGTTGTTGTTTCCTGATGGATAATAAGCTGCAATTAGATACAATATATTATTTGGGGGCATATGCATTTTAATTATACAAGCTTCTAAATAAGAGAGGGAGTCTATTCTATAATTAAAAACTTTGGCAAATTTCATATTTTCTTTAATTAAAATCGCAGTTCCTCCACCTGTCGTTCTACTAGATCTATCTCTCCTTATTAAATTATATCCATTAAATTTAAGCTTGTGCTTTGCGTTTAGTTTGGTTTCGTTCAGCAAAACTATGTCTGGATTGTTATCTGTTAAGAACTTACTTAATTCTATTCTTCTATTTATATTAATGATTGAGTTAACATTAATGGAAAATATTTTTAAATGCGATTGCGAATTCATACTGAGTCTACTAGACTACATATTGCATCGATTCGTGCAGTTTGTATTTCGAGCTGTTTCTGAAGAGCCATAATTTGCTTACTTAGAGATAACATTGTATTTTTTAATTCTAGCAGTATTAAACTTTGATTGTTAGTAGGCATCTACAATAGTGGCTAGCTGGGTGCCAAACTTCTTGCATAAGACACAGTACACATTTTCCCTCTCCGTCAAGGTTCCGCTTGAGGAAGAACAGTCTTCGGTTTTATGTGTTCCGCTACATTTGACACATCTTGGTGGTAGGTTACAATTGGCTGCACTATGGAAGAAGCTTTGGCAATTTCTGCATTGAGTTATCTCAGGCCTACGTAAGTGTTCCCATTTAATACAGTGGTATAAAATGGTTTTAATTTGTTTTAATTCGTTAACATTGCTTTCCGCACTTATTTGAACCATAAAAATTGGTAGTTTTATTTTTTGTTGTGTTGAGTTTTTAGTAGTGAATGGTGTTACTTTGAGGATTTCAAGGTTATCGTTTTGATATTTGCAAAGTTCACTCAAAATGTCTTTGGTGTCGGTGTTACTGTTTAGCCCTTTCATTAATATAGTTTTTGTTTTCAAACATTTAGGCGTATATGAGTAGAATTTCACTTTAGATTTTTCTAAGTATCCTCGAACTCTTTTATAGTCGGCGATGTTTTTTAGGTAAATTGCTAATTTGTTTTGTTTATATTCTTTAATTGTGAATTGTGTTATCCTTAAACCATCTTTTATTAGTTCTATAATTTGTTTCGATTCTATATCAAATGTATTTATAGGGGGAATATTTTTACTATTGTTTTTGTGATTTTTGTTTGTATTTGTTCCACTGTCATTGTTTACATTAGTGGAGGCAACAGGATTTGTGATTGACTTTGCACTTGTTGGTGTAACGGTGGTATTATTTATTGTATCACCAGTTTTTATTTGTTCACTTCTTTCGTTGCTTAGATTGTTGGTATGCAAGTACTGCTCAAATTTTTCTATCACTTCATTACACTCTTCTAGTTCATTGTCTAGAATAGCATAGTAATTGTTTTGCTATGTTTTGACATTGTGTCCTCTATCACGTTGTCATTTTTTCTTTTTCTATTTAAGTCACTGCTTGCAGAGTTTTTAGCATTTTTAAATGGAAATTCAAGCGCATTGCGCTCACACATCATTTATGAAACCACTGACGAATGGTTTTAGTCCACATATAGCACTCCCGAAAACAAATTAATCTTATGCTTAGAAATTCGCACGGGATAATTGAATCTTTTTCTCAGCAGTACGTGTTGATCGTGAGACCGCATACGGCAAACTTGTGAGTCTGTTACAGTTGAATTGTAGAAGCTTGATGCTTCTAGGTAAGGTCGTTGTAACTCGGGGGTGAGGGACGCGTGGGGTTGCCTACGTTCGACCTACTGTGCCATCCGCTGTTGTTGTTGCGGCCTGATGATGGTGGGCGGCCACCCCACGGGGGGCGGTTACGGGTGGAGAGCTCTGCAGCAGGGGGCAACGTAGTCAGTTGTCCACCCACGGATGATTGCAAGAATTGCATTTGACTGATGCAAGATTCTGAGGTATTACGGCCTGACACTCGGAACACGCTGTGCGGAGGACCAAGAGCTGCTGGTTTGTCCCCGCACCGGGGTTGGAGCAGGAGGGAAGGGGATGGGTTAAGTCGGGGGAGTTGTGTTGCTCCGATAGGCTCCTTACCGTAGAGGTGTGGGTTGTGGTGGCGGTTGGTGGTGGCAGGAGCAACACGAGGCCAATAGACCGCACCAAACAGTGACCTTTCCTTCATACATTGGTAGCTCTTGCAATTCTTTTTGCTGATCTTCATTCCAAAACCGACAATTCTGCCTATTTACGTACCCATTCATCCAAAAATGAGCTTCGTCGCTGAACACAATTTTTCGATAAAGAAGTGGATCTTCGGCCAACTTTACAAGAGCCCATTCACCAAAAATTCTGCGTTGCGGTAGATCGTTCGGCTTAAATTTTTGCACCAGCTGTGTTTTGAAAGGTTTCACACCTAAATCCTTTCGCAAAATTCTCCACGTTGTTGAGTAACAGAGGCCCAATTGCTGCGAACGGCGACGAATCGATAATTGATGGTCATCATTAACACTGGCCGATACAGCTGCGATATTTTCTTCAGTTCGCACTCTACGTGAGCGTGTTGATGGTTTGATGTCCAATAATGTAAATTTGGTTCTAAATTTAGTCACAATAGCTGACTGATGTCCCCCAATTTGGGTCAAACTTTTTAGTTTCTTTTCTATAACTCACTTAAATTAATTTTTTCATGTTCTGACTAAATAAATTTCTTAAGAGAAAAAATAGATATTATTATAAACAAATAATAAATATTATTATCTTGTAAATAAATAAAAATAACGAAAAAACATAGCCATTTAGTTGATTTTTTCATGTAAAGGCCAAAAATGGTGATATTTTGAAATTGGGGGACGTCAGAATTCGTTTTAGAGGTATGGTTCCTTCGGCACAATTTCTTATTTTGATCCCTAGAATACGATTTTCACAGAGCAATGGGCGAGTTTTTTCACTCCCCACAAATCGACCCGGCCTAAGGTGTAGGCTTATGATGTTTTTTTTTTGTTTTTTTATTATGAATAAATTTTATTTGCAATCTATCAGTTGACAATCAGCAAATTTTATAAATATAAGAATTATGTCAGGATTGATTGCGCTCCATTGAGACCAGTCAATATATTGTAAAACAGTTGTATTCGCTACAAATCAATTATGTTTCCTCAAATCTGTTTGGGAGATCCAAAATATAAATTGTTTTTAAGGCGTTTGACATCCATGCTATTGTGTAGAAGATTTCTTGCTAGTAAGTTTTCATGGTACGACAGTCTGTTTAGGTATCTTCGAGAGGTTTTGGTGATTTCATTTCTAACATAAGGTACATTTCTTTGTGAATTTCGAAGTTAGTTATATACCAAGGAGCACCAACAATGCTTCGTAAAGTCTTTGCAGGATTTCAATGTTTGAGTTACTCGCTGTTCCCCAAAGCTGTATTGCATATGTCCATACTGGCTTTAAGATAGCTTTGTAGAGCAGTACTTTATTTTCGAGACTAAGTTGTGATCGCGAGGCTAAGAGCCAGTACATTTTTTTCGTTTTAAGCTTGAGTTGTTTCTGTTTCTCTTTAATATGGGTTTTCCAGGTCATTCTTCGGTCCAAATGTACTCCGAGGTATTTGACAGTTTCACTTTCAGGTATGGTAGAGCCATTCAGAAAATACGGGAGGACATTTCCCGGTTCTCAAAGTAAACGTTATCTGAACAGACTTCTGAATGTTAACCTCCATCTTCCAATTCATTAGCCATTTTTCAACCATATTCAGTTGTTGTTGTAGGTGAAGTGATGCGTCATTACGATTACAGTTTGTGGCAATAAAAGCTGTATCATCAGCATATATTGCAGCATCTATGTTACTGTTAATCGGTAGGTCAGCGGTAAATATTGTGCACAGAACGGGGCCTAATACGCTCCCTTGAAGAACTCCAGCATTAATTGAGTACAACTCTGAAGATTCATCTTTTTCATGGACATAGAACGTACGACCACTAAGATATGACTTTATAATTAAGGAGCTGGAGGCCAATTTTTTATTTTATAGTGTAACCCTGGGAGCCAAACTTTATCGAATGCTTGCTTGATATCTAAAAATACCGCAGTGCAATACTGTTTATATTCAAAAGCATTCTTGATAATTTGAACAATTCGGTGGCATTGCTCAGGAGTCCCATGCCCCCTCCTAGACCCAAACTGATGTTCAGGTATTACATCGCAGTCCTCTAAAACAGGTAACATTCTTCTTAAAAGTATCTTTTCAAATACCTTAGAGAAGGTCACCAGCAAGCTAATTGGACGATATGAAGACGGACAGTGCTCTGGTTTGTTAGATTTCGTTATCATGATTACCTCGGCGCATTTCCATTGACTTGGGTAGTGGTTGAGTCTAAGCATCGCATTATGCCTATATATAGGTAAGAAGTCTAATACATTTTGGAGGCAGGTTCTTTATAGTAAGTCCATCAATTTTGTCAAAACCTCGAGCTCTTTTAACCTTTATTTGCTTAATTTCATTCACTACTTCCTTAATAGAAGTCTTGCGAATGGGCAAGCTTAACTAACAAGCCGAATCCAGAAAGTTATGCACCTGAGTAGTATTTTCGTTATTGGGAATCAAGTTCGGTTGAAAAACTGATTGCAAATGTTGAGCAAATGCTTCAGCTTTTTCTTTATTTTCTCGGCACCGGTGGCCGTTACTATCTTCTATGACAGTTGTTCTTCTAGTGGGCCTCTTTAGATATTTGGTTGCCTTCCACAGGTTGTGCTCAGAGTTATTTGCACATGGATCTAAATTCCTCAGGTAATCTGCGGTCTTTTGATCTTTAATTTCTCGCAGTTTTGATTTTAAGTCTTTACTTCGACTTGTTTGCCATATTTTCCTCAGCATTCTTTTTTCTTTGACGAGTCGTCTTATTTCAATTGGAAGAAATGGTTTTTTTACATCGTTTCTGCTTGATTCAGAAGTAAAAAGAAATCCATGAATGGTATTTGTAAATTTATCAGGCTTATGATTGAATTAGTTTTTGTATGGATATAAAACACTCGCATATTTATATGTAAACTAGCATCACCCAGTGGGCTTCGCACCACCATACATAAAATGTTTGTTTTATATCGCAATAAATTTTTCATATTAAGTTTTCTTCACAGAACTCGTAAAATGTTTAAACAGTTGAATTAGTTGATTTTTTTCATTCAACATACTTTCTAAAGATGTCACAATAGCCTTTTCTGTACTTTTTTAAAATTTGATTGTGGTGGTCACCTATATACAGGTAAGGTACCGGTTCAAACACATCCTAGGGTTATCCAGGTCCACGTTTTGGTCTATATCTCGAGACCCTAGTTACGGAGGGGCATTAAAAATACTCTATACTATAGAATCATCAGCAGCTTCCATTTGCTACCCATATTGTACAAACACATCCTAGGGTTACCCGGGTCCACGTTTTGACCTATATCTCGAGACCCTATCTACCAATAGGTATTCAAACTATACGGAAACCATCTTCAATACCTACTTAACAATGTGTGTAAGTTCGGTTTAATTCGGTTTAAAGACACGGCGGGTCCACGTTTTGGCATATATTTCGAGACCCCAGTCATCAATAGGTATGAAAATTAACCCGTATTAAAGCACTTAACCACAGCTTTCATTTGATATCCATATTGTACAAACATATTCTAGGGTCCACGTTTTGGTCTCTACCTCGAGACCCTAGTCACGGAGCGGATGGAAATACTCTGAACTAAAGCATTCACCAACAGCTTCCATTTGATACCCATATTGTACATACACGTCCGAAGGTTACCCGGGTCCACGTTTTGACCTATATCTCGAGACCCTATCTACCAATAGGTATCCAAACTATACGGAAACCATCTTCAATACCTCCTTAACAATGTGTGTAAGTTTGGTTTAATTCGGTGCAAAGACACGGCGGGTCCACGTTTTGGCGTATATTTCGAGACCCTAGTAATCAAAAGGTATGAAAATTACCCCGTATTAAAGCACTTATCAACAGCTTTCATTTGATACCCATATTGTACATACACAACCAAAGGTTACCCGGGTCCACGTTTTGACCTATATCTCGAGATCCCAGTCACGGAGCGGCATGAAAAATACTCTGTACTAAAGCATTCACCAACAGCTTCAATTTGATATCCATATTGTACAAACACATTCTAGGGTTACCCGGGTCCACGTTTTGGTCTCTATCTCGAGACCCTAGTCACCAAATTGTGAATCTAAACCATTCTCGAATCCCATTGAACACACACAAAAAATTTCATCAAAATCGGTTCAGTCGTTTAGGAGGAGTTCAGTGACAAACACACGAACATAAGAAATATATATATAAAGATGTTTAATCTGCATAGTAGACAAAGTAAAAGTTTGCACTCTGCACAATTGAATAATAAAGTTCGGCAATAAAAGGACATTCATCTTATACATATTTACAAACACTATTGAGTATATTTATTCAAATACCAAAATGTGAATAAAGTAGATTGTGTGAATATTTTGGGTACAAAGTTTTTTACCCAAACTTTACTTTGTATCATAGCCGCGAAACTTTTGTGCCTGCTTTTAATGTTAAGCGAAGGCAAAAGTTGCGACAAGCGCAGGTAAATGCAATTATATAGTTTTCATTATACCTTAAACACATAAAACACATATGACAATTTGCTTATTTTCAAGGCGTGTCCTCAGCTATTTGGTATTAGCGACTAGGTCAACTTTATGGGAGGGCCATATTTATGGCCGTTTTAAAGTTACAACTGTAGGACTAACTTTACGACCAGTAAATAGGACGATATGCCGATATGCGTACACATTTACGCTAATTCTGCTTTATCCTCTTTGTTTGTCCCATAATAAAAAATGGAAAATTAAAAGTAGTAACGTAGATATTTGGACAATGTTCAGATATTTCTACTTTTAATTTTACAACATTAAGGAAATTTCAACTTTGTTCGCACATTTAAAACGCAGTGCTTTGTTGGCTCAAGTAAATATATAAATATGTATGTTTATACATTTACGATGCAAACTCAAAATAGCAGCAGAAAAAAAATATTAGATGTTTTCAAAAAAATTTTAATCTTTGATATGACTAGAAAGTTTTTATTATTTTTTTGAAATATTCTCTCTCTCTCTCTCTTAGCTTCACAGTTTGTGGTTGACCATAACTCCAGCAACAATCGTCTTTCAAATCAGTCTCTTTCTTGCCTCATTTCTCTAATTACGAACGTTCATCGCTTTTAAGTCTTCTTCTTCGTCATCAAGCCATTTCTTTCTTGGTCAGCATCTCTTTCTTCCTCCTATTGGACGCAAAGTAAACACTCGCTTTTGGAGTCTTTCGTTGGACATTCTTAGGAGGTGGCCAATCCATCTAGTCCGCTGCGCTTTAATAAAACGTATTACATTTTTTCCACCAGTAAGGCTTTAAATTTCGTTGTTGTAACGGATGAGATGCGTGCCGTTTTCAAGCCGAATAGAACCGTAGATTTTTCGCATTATGGTTTTTTCAAATCGCTGTAGCTGGTTTATATCATTGACTTTCAGTGCCCAGATTTCAGCACCATAAGTAAGAAGCGGACGTATCAAAGTTTTATACATCTTGATTTTCTGCATTCGTGATAAAACCTTTGATCTGAACAATTTTATATTTGCATAGTACGTCTTATTAGCAGATTTAATTCTTTCATCTATTGCAATTGATGCGCCTTTACTCGCTGATAGTACGAATCCCAAGTATTTGAATTCGAATCCTACGTTTTGCCACTTTGTTGGCATTGATATTGCGTGCTAAGCGAAGCATAAACTTAGTTTTTTCGGCGTTGACATTCAGTCCTATAATTTTTGCTTTTGTTTCTGGTTGCTTAAACATGCGAGTTAGTTGGTTTTTGTTTTTTGCCATGATGAGAACGCCGTCAGCATAAGCACATATTTGAAAATCTTTGTCAAATATTGTTCCGGACAAGTTAATTTCTTTTACAACTGTGTGCAACATAAGGTTGAAAATCAGGGCGGACAATGAGTCTCCTTGCTTAACATCAGACATGACCTGGAAGTGTTCAAACATTTCGCCTTGTACTAGCATCTGCTAGTATGACAGTATTCTTCAACGTACAGAAATCCAGTTTAATTAGTTTCAACGGAACGCTAAGTTCGTGGGATTTGCTTTCTGTCTAGACTATCGAACGCTTGCTTAAAATCAATAAATAGGCAGAATATATCAATGTTATGATTGACAGTTTTTTCAAAAATTTGGTTAACTTGATCAATTGTCGATCGATTGCTTCTAAAGATGCACTGGTACTCATCTATAATTTCATCAGCATAAACTTTGATACGCTCGCACATAATATTTGTGAAAACTTTATAACCGACGTTCAATAGCGATATTCCTCGATAATTTCGACATTCAGTCTTATGGCCCTTCTTATGTTTTGGCACTATTATATATATAATTGGCGCGTACACCCTTTTTGGGTGTTTGGCCGAGCTCCTCCTCCTATTTGTGGTGTGGGTCTTGATGTTGTTCCACAAATGGAGGGACCTACAGTTTCAAGCCGACTCCGAACATCAGATATTTTTATGAGGAGCTTTTTCATGGCAGAAATACACTCGGAGGTTTGCCATTGGCACTATTACACTTGTTAATGAATGGCTGCATTTAGTATTTTATTCATTTCCCAAATGATGTTTCATTTTTTTTTTTGATTTTTTGTATTAAAAAAAAGGTGAATTTTCATTTTTCTCAACATATATTTATTTATTCATCAGTTTTTAATTATCACCATAAGGTAGTCCCCCTCAGATATAACACACTTGTGCCAGCGATTTTTCCAATCCTCGAAGCATTTCTGCATATGAACTTTTTGGTATGACTTTAAGCTCTCTCACCGATTCGGTTTTCATCTCCTCAATTGCCGTAAAACACCATTCTTCCATGGGTCTCTTCAATCTTGGAAACAGGAAAAAGTTGGTCGTGGCTCTCCTGTACTCTTCCATCGGGACGATTGAGCTTTGGTTTCGCTGTCATAACGATATACCCACTATTCGCTGTCATAACTATATGTATGTATACCCACTATTTGTGGAACGAACTTCGCTGCCGCACGCTTCATGCTCGCAATTTTCGAAAGAATTGCATGGCATAAGCCAACCGATATGCCGATACTCTCAGCAACTTCTACAATTGTCATTTGATGATTCTCCATAACAATTTTCTTTCACTTTTCAGCGGTTCTTGATGTGCTGGGGCGTCCAGAACCAGCCTCGTCATTCACATCTTCTCGACCTTCTGTGGAAAGCTTGTACTCTCACTGTATACCACAGTCAACGTTTTAAGTGTTTTTGAGAACATAATTAAAAAATTTGAATTTTTACGCAATTTTTTTTTTCAATAGCAGAGAATCACCGAACACGCACAACACTTGTCTTATTTATGCCTCTCACAAACAAACTAAACAGGCTATATTGCTAAAACCGTGAACATATAATATCTTCGAGACGAGTGTACCCACATTAAAAAATAATAATCGAAAGACGAATGTACGGAGCCCGCGAAATTTTAAAATTCGCCTTATTTTTTGAACACGCTTCCTGCATTGTCAAATTTGAAGATGTGTATTTATGTATATATTCACATAAATATGCAAACAAGTATACCATAAGTCAGAATCCTTCAGCGGATCTACGTGTGTGTGAAGAAAGATGAGCGTTATATACACGAAATGCAACCGAATAGATTTGTTCGTAAATCTGAGGGTTGGCCACACTGAAAGTCAAGCCACTAGCAGTGCTTGGCCCACTCTGTCATTAGTCGGCTGCCGCAAGCATTGAATGGTGTTGTCTGATTTATCGCGCTTGTGGACAATTTAAAAAAGTTAGTGAGTAAAATTTACTCATCGGCACCCTTTACGTACTAAATTGTGTAAGTCAAATTTATTTATCAGTAACTTACTACGTGTCTAAAAAATATATTTTGTGCTGAATTATGACAATTATGTTTATGTTTCGTGTTATGTTACCGTAAGGAAAACTACAGAGCATACAAATGCCAGGTCGCGGGCTATCAGAACAAAATATTTTGGATGCAATACTTGAACTAGAATCTGGGGAAGAAGACAATTTGGAGTTGGAGCTTTGTAACTTTGGTGAGGATTCTTGGGACAGTGTTGCAGATCCGGAATATCAACCAGAATCGGAAGAATTAAATGATGCCGAAGAATATTTGATACACGGAATCATAAATGCAGAAGAAGCTGAAAAGGAAGAAAGTTAGGAAACACCTGGAAGCAGCAAACGTAAAGAACAGAAACTTATTGAGGGGAGAAGGAATGAAAAATCAGCTGCCCAAGAAATTCGTGAAACAGAAGAGGTAATTACAATTATTACACCTAGTACCAACAAACTGATCGGAAAAGATGGAAATTTTATTTGGAGTAAGGAACCTGTTGCTGCGCTAGGTCAAAAACTCCCTCATAAAATATTGTTCACATTCGCCCTGGCCCAACAGCAAATGCAAAAAATTCGTTGTGTCCTGCCAGCTGCTTCAAACTGTTTTTTACCGCAGACATATTGGAAGAGATTTTTGTTTATACAAATAAAGAAATAAACATTCAAAGGGAGAACTATAACGGTAAATCTCTCACGGTTTTGACAAATTTGGAAATGGACGAACTTGAAGCATTTCTTGGTTTGTTAGTCTTGTCCGCTGCTCTCAAAGATAATCACTTGGCAACACATATGATGTTTGACACTACCTACTGTGGGGAAAGGTACAAGGCAACCATGCCTGAGAGAAGGTTCAAATTTATCCTAAATTGTCTAAGGTTCGATGACAAAGAAATAAGAACTGCTAGAAGAGAAATGACCAAACTAACTCCAGTTTCTTCTATCTGGGACAAACTTCTAAACAATTGCAGAGTGAACTATAAGGCTGGAAGCTATATAACCATTGATGAGCAACTAGTTGGATTTAGAGGCAAATGTCCATTTAGGATATATATTCCCTCTAAACCCAACAAGTATGGCATCAAAAGTGTCATGTCTTGTGATAGCGGAACAAAGTATATGTTGGATGCCATTGTTTACCATGGAAAAGGAAGTGTTCCTCCTGCAATGGCTGCTGGTGAATATTATATTCTTGAACTGCTGAAAAATGTAAAGGGCACCAATCGAAATGTCACGATAGACAATTGGTTTACGAGGGTACCACTCATTCACTTGTAGGCGCAAGCCAAGAGGCCCATAGTGCCGGAGAAGACCAAACGGGGCCAAGAAAGTACTGTAATTTTTGTAGTTATACCAAACGTAGATACACCACCGCTTATTGCAATTGTGGATTAGCTATTTGCGGTGAACATGCACAAAAAAAGTGCCCTAAATGTGCTTGAAAAACAATTTTTATGTATTCATAATCGTCAAAAATCAATAATAAAGTATTATTTTTGCTTATTTTACATATTATAATAAAAACTTACACTTATATTATGTGCTGGCTTTAAATTTTTTTCATTTAAAACTACTGTTTTACAAAATAAATCAGATAATAACGTCAAAATTCTGAAGTGAGTAAAATTTACTCATCGGTACCTATAAGCGCCTACAATTTAACCGTACCCTTCTAGGGTTAAATCCTCTTTCGAATTTTATATGAACTAGGATAAAGGAATTTAACTTCTTCTGCTATTTTCCCCAAATTTAAATAATTTTTAACGGATCATCTTTTAAATAACTTTTTAGTAGAAAAACCAAATTTTGAAATATACTTTGCTTACATTTTTTTTAACAACTTCGTCACTCTGCAGATAATTGATCAAAATTAAAAAGAAAAATCTTCACTTACTTCTTTTAGATAGCGGTGCCAAACACGACTACCATGAACGAGTGTCAGAGAAAATTGCCATTTAAACAATTTTCTTTTTCTATAATATACAGGTTGCTAAAAAATAATTGTTTATTATCATTTATTAGATAAATATATCTGGCAAACCAAATACCTTAAACAATGTGTTCCGAATTCTGCAACGATTCTATACGAATTTTTAAAGGAAATTGTATGAAGAGGTTGACACGAACCCGAAATTTCTGTATGATTTCTTAGGTAAATAGATAAGTGAAATGGTGAACTGGGACTTCAAGTCTGGCACTTCTCAAGTAGCACTAAAGCGCTGTTTTGATTCCATTACGAGACCTCCAACAGTCAGATATCTACAGGCGGCCAGAACTGTTGATTGGAGAAGATTGATAGGATTTAGCTTGGCGCACTGCCCCAGGTTGTCGAAGAAAGGAGTGACCAGTGACCTTAATCGTTTAGCTGCCGACCCGGACATTTACAGAGAAAGTACTTAACAGTCTTGTTCTCTGAAAGGTCCCTACAGCTTCTCCAATGGGGGTAAATGGCTAGGGTTAGCTTTTCCGCGTGAATGTTTTTCCAAAAGGTTTCTTTGATATTTTTCCCCCTTTTTTAAAGAAAATTCTAAAAGATTTATTTCGAAAAATTAAAAATAATAAGATTTATCACCATGCAACAAAAATAAAACACTAAAAATATTTTGGAAAATAGGCGCGTAGCTCCTCAGTGGAATTACTGCAATTTGTCGCTTTCCAACGCGCCGTTTTGCAAAGTTGAGCTAGGCATTCCCAACTGCAGACACTAAAGAATCTGTGAACAAAATAGTCTTGAGTAGGCATATATTATATTTTATTTTTTCAAGTATCTTATACTTTAATACCTGGATACTCGTGAAGAACAGAGCCACACAAATTTGTCGACGAGAACTGCGTGATGGGGCTGCCATCTACACAGATAGTCTTTAGTACTTTATCGTATCTGCAGAGGCGCTTGTTGAACTCTAAAGATCTCATATTGACTTTTGCATTTAATACTCAGAGATTTTAGATATTAAGATTACTCTGTAAGTATGATCTGCTGGGCAAATACAAACAAAGCCTACTAGCTGCCAGGGCTGACGAATGTTAAATATTTAAGTAGGTAATAATAATGGACTAAAATAAGCTAGCAATTTTATTAAAGGGCCTGCAGACTAACGGTTTATAAGATGTGGCTAGTTATTCTTTTTAAGCTCCTTTGTTAGTTGGAGATATTTTTATCGTAGTTGCCGGATGTTTGGCCAAACTATTTTTATACAATTCGAAGAAAATTATCCGCTGTCAACTCGTTACTCTTTGACACACTCGTGACAAACTCACTATCGGACGAACGTTACAGGATACTTAAAAGGCAGTCGTCATTCAGTTTTATATAAATACATCTGTATGTAGAGAAGTATTTACTGTTAACGCAAATCAATATTTTATATTAGTTTGCATAAATATATTTACGTGTATAGCCAATAAAGTGGTAAGTAGTCCCTGAGATTTATACGCGTAAGTATGTGCCATAATTCAAAAACAAGATAATTAAATTTCCTGTGGCTCGTCACGTCGCATCGAAGTTTGATTGACACGCTTCTGACGAGTAGTTGATTTTGAGGGCGAAATGGGACATTGATGGGCAAAATGATAGTAGGCGGCATAAATATCTCCCCCTTTGCTCGCGCCTTATCAAAAATCAATATAATCTGAAACTTGTTTAAGACTGGTGAACCCCAGTGGCCGACGAATGTTGAAACGTTATAAACTTACCAGTTTTTGGAGATTAAGAACAAAACTTAAAAGAAATGCTCGCTAGTATAAAATTTCGCTCGAATGAAAAGGTTATCGCTGAAACTGAGGACTTTTTGAGGCAAAAGATAAATCGTTCTACAAAATTGGTATTGAACTGTTAGAGCGGCGCTGGAATGATTGCGTTGTTCTTGATCGAAATTACGTTAATGAATAAGCTAATTTTGAACAAAAAATACGTGTTTCCTTTGTTAGGCCGGGGACTTTTCAGCCCATGTGTCAGTCCATGGGCGCTATAAGAACATCACTATTTACCCTTTAGCTCACTTTTCGTGGGATGAAAAAATGGATCATTACACAGGCCTGCGAATTCTCGCTTTTTTACAGTTTCTAAAACCGCTATGGGTGTTTCTTGAAGGTCTTTTTATACTGAAAACGAATGTGACCTTGAAAATGCTCCAGCATGTCAGGATTTTTGGCAATTTGAGGTTAAATAGTCAAAAAATGCAGATTTTGGCCATTTAAAATTTTGAATTGGAGACTTTAAGATATGCAAATTCAACCTTTCTAACTCTCTAACGCCCCTGTAAAGGGCGAACTCAAAATAGTATAATTTTTTTTATATTAATCGAAAAAATATTTTTAAAAATGGATTTTAAAGCTGAAGACTAGTACTTTGCGATGTCGTTGTGGAAAATTAAAAAAAACTTTACCTTGCTCAAAAAAAAATTGCCAAATCGCAGGACTGTGTTATCAATAAGTAAAAGTAGTTTTAAATTAATAATTTTTAGAGCCTCCGAATCAAATCTTCTGTGCAAGTATTCTTCAAAAAAGGCCGATGTCGTACTAGCACCTTTTTTTTTTGAACTTCATATTATTTAAATGGCGGGATGAAAATCCACAAAATACCTGGATATTTCACTTTTTATTTTTTCATCTTGAAAGTTCTTCTTATACTTATTATAAAGTATATTAAAAACGTCGGGTTCAAGTCCCTTTATTCACTTTGCAAATGATTAATGATTTCTTAATAACTACATTTTATATTAATTTTACCTTTTGATTTCCAGAGACGTACGTACAAGAAGTAAATGTTATTGTCTTGTTTACTGATTTCGTTTTCGGCAGCCAAGGTTTCTCTTGAGCGAACAAACTTTCTATCGTGTAAAAGCTCCCAAAATTTACATATTCATCGGCATTGTATATTTCTTCCTTTCTCAAGCCTAAATCGTAAATTTTTCGATTAGTTTTTTCAAAAATGAGTGCACTGAACCTGTCTTATTCGACAGTCTTGTCCCTCATATTTTGAGTCTTCGAATTTCAAATACTTTATTAAGTTTGCAGACCAACCATTGCTGGCATGGAAGCTACCTCATTTTTTCGGGATTTTGGCATGGGACAACTTGCTTTTTTCTTGAGCATATCAGATGCACCTTTAATGTGCAAACTCCTTAATGGTGTGTTCCTTCCTCTTAACAATTTTTTTAATACGTCAGCATTCTCTTTAAATAATAGCAACTTTAAATTTTTCACGACCGCAAAACTAATTGTATGGATCAGGCTAGTCCCATCATTTCACCAGCAGAACTTCCCCGAACTTTATTTGGTTTAAACTCAATTAAACTAACGCAGCATACAAGAGCAAGGCCAAAATGTCGCAAGTATTGATTGCAAAATTTTCGCAAATCTGAAGATGTAAGGGAAAATATTTCTGTATTGCAAGAATCGAGTTCTATTAGTCAGGTATTTTCAGTTGTTAAGTAAAATAAAACATTTACAACGAATTGTTCTGCTTATTATACGAATATTTCTTTAATTTTTTTGTCTGTTGCAATAAATGCGATTGGCCAAAGGCATTAAATTGCATTTCAGCCCATCTATTAATTTTTTGCTGAATGCGTGATGTTTCCGTCGCACAATTGTTTTCGTAACGACCAAATGAGAGTAATGCGATATCACTTAATTTCAAAATGCACAGCAGCAAGTGCATATGCACACACATACATACATACTTATTTTGCGAGTACGCGTTATTGCTTTATAAGTATGCAAAAGACACGTAGCTATAGTCAGATCAGACTGAGAGCGTGATTCCAGTTTCAATACCGATTAAATTGAGTTATTGACATTTTCCTTAATTTTCTTTTCATTTCCAAAGGTAGGAGGAAAGTGCAGAATTCAGGCTCAAAATCTGTTTGACTTTGAGGAAGATGCCATTAATACGCATTTTTAACAAGTTTTGATGCCACAAATTGATTCACTTTTTTATACGATTTTGCTATGCCTTTTAAAATCAGACATTATATAAAATTAGATGCAGACCTTCAGATAAACTTGTGTTAAATGTACTTTCGTTCGGAACTTATTGAAGATCACTTCCTGCATTAGTGAATATTTAAGGAGTTTTCCTCACAAATGGCGTCTACTAGGTAGCAAAAAATTCTGTATACTTACATACAGCTGCATATAACTGCACGCATTTCAAAAGACGCCGCTAGATTTTGTTTTATTTTTATTCAAAACACGACTCTTAACAAATATTTGTGAAAAGTTACATAATTTTCTTAAGAATTACTCCTGGGCATAAAATACCATTGAAAGAACAGATTTTGTCGAATAGCGGTCGTTTCTCGGTAGGTAATGGCGAAGGCAAACCTCATAAAAAACCATCTGTCGCTCGTAGTCGGCTTAAAACTGTAGGTTCCTCCATTTGTGGAACAACATCAAGACGCACACCACAAATAGGATGACGAGCTCAGCCAAACCCAAAGCAACGGGTGTACGCGCCGATTATATATATAGTATACATAGGTATATATACCTCTTAGATGGGGTTAACTTATTGAGGCATAAGGCGTCAATGAGTATTTATTAGGGTCTGGCAGCACAGCTCGTTTTGCGAACTACCAGGCACTACTACATAGAATTGAGCCAACATGACTTGTGCGCACTAACTAAATTACAAGCCGATGGGGAATTGCAGACATGTGTGTCAGACGAATGAAGTAATAAGCAAACCATAACCCAATTAAACGAATTGCATTCGTATTATTACCGTTACACATTTCCATTTATGTCCATACATACAAGCTTATGTACATTCGCATAAAAGCGCAAAGTTTTCTGTCTGTGCGTGTTTCCTGATATTTAAATTGTTAAACATTTTCGCCGATTAAATGGAATACATATGAAAATTGTTATGAAGTATGCAATAATGAATCGGATTTATCTGCCAACAATGTGCACTTGTGTAAGTAAATTATGTTAATTAAATAGTAATTGTAATAGTGCTGAGCAAAAATAAAAATTAAAACAAAAACACAATTTATGGCATTCGGACTGAAATAAAAACGCAAATTTATCAAACTCGTATATGTGTGGACGTGTAAGTAAGTATAGGAACTTTTTATGTAAGCTTTATGCCGCATCATTGACATATACATACATATATTTACTATTAAATATTTCGCAAGCATTATTGAAAATTTTCAGTGGCACGTTTGAATTATGAAAACCATGTCAATTAATTTCCTCGCGAATTGTGATATGCCGAGTTTGTACACACAAAGGAGTTGGGAAGTTCACAAACTGTATCTTTTAGTGGAACATTTACAATGCGCTCCATTTAGCTCTTATTAAACTAAGTCTGTAGTGCACCAATTAAAAACAAATAATTAAACGTACGGCAATAGTAAATCACTCTCATCTCTGCAGGGCTTGAACAAGCGCGAGCAAAAGGACGTTTTGATTGACCTACAAAACTAATTCAGTCTTACCACGAATTGTTCTTGAAAAAAAGAATTAAACTATAAATAAATCAAGCAGTAAAAGAGAAAGAATACATAACTCAATTTAGAGTGGGTTTTAAAAGTTATATTAAAGAACAATATATAAAACCGCCGTTTTTAAACGCTTCATCTAACTATCGAGAGATTACTGATGCAAATCATTTTCCACACAGTTTCATTACGCGACTATTTGAGGCACATTAAAGAGAATCAGCAATTCTCGACATTCCTTTCAAGCATTTGAAGCCGTATTTCAATATGTGTGTTGGCTTAGAGGGCGGCAATTGTTGAACAATCTATGAATAAAATCATGATTTCGAATATAGACTGACCAGGTAAGAAGTAAAATGAAAAAAAATTTCGCTGGCTGTTTTTGGAATCAAATACGAGGGGTGCCTCGCAGGCAGGATTTGGCAACCCCGGTGTTGCAATCTGGCAACTGACAGCTGTATCGCAAAATTTGACATTTTTTGGCTTTTACCTACTCAGAACGTTTTGAAATACCAGCGCTATTTGTGTTGTTTACAGTAACTTAAAAGATTCATCTCGGTCCAAAAATGGAATTAAATCGTGAACATTTTCGTGCGATTATTTTTTACAACTTTCGACGTGGATTAACTCAGCAACATTGCAGGGATGAACTTAATTCATTTTTTGGCGATGAAGCTCCATCAAGGACCAGTGTTTGTCGATGGTATGGTGAATTCAATCGTGGTCGTAGTTCACTCCAAGACGAATTTCGTGAAGGTCATCCAAAATCAGTTGTTGTTCCGAAAACCATTGATGCTGTGCGCGAACTGATATTGCAAGATCGTCATGTGACCTATCGTGAGATTGAGACTATCTCAGCATACATTCAACATTGCATAAATATTTGACTGTCGAAAAAATTTGTTCGCCTTGGATCCCACACAATTTGTCAATCGTTCAAAAAAGGCTCGTGTCGATTGGTCGAAGGAAATGCCCAAAAAATACGATCGCGGGGCTTCGAAACACGTCTATGACATCGTGACAGGTGATGAATCATGGATTTACGCGTATGAGCCCGAAAGTAAACAGCAGTCGATTGTATGGGTGTTTCAAGATGAGCCAAATCCAACAAAAGTTGTTCGCGCACGAAGCACTTCCAAGCAAATGGTCGCTTGTTTTCTCGGAAAAACGCAGAACAGTAAATTATGAGTGGTACACAACCATTTGTTTGCCAGTTGTCTTCCAAGAAATTAGGAAAACCAATCGCCAAAGACGGATCACTCTTCACCAGGACAATGCGAGCTCTCACACGTCGGCTCAAACAACTGCATTTTTGAGCACCCAAAATATCGAATTAATGGGTCATCCGCCGTATAGTCCTGACTTGGCGCCGAATGACTTCTTTTTATTCCCGTACGTAAAAAACAAACTGAGAGGTCAACGTTTTTCGACAGCTGAAGAAGCGGTTGCGGCATTCAGAATGCATGTTTCGGAGGTACCTCATTCAGAGTGGCAAAAGTGCTTCGACAATTGGTTCAAACGCATGCAAAAGTGTATAGATCTTCATGGAGAATATTTTGAAAAACAATAAAGTGTTTTTCGATGATTAAAATTTGTTTTTGTTCTCTAATCCCCAAATATAAAAGGCACCCCTCGTATTAATACACAATGCGAATTTCGTCGTCAATTCAGATCTGTTCGACTAAGCATCAATGCATCCAAAAGATTGATTGCTTGGTGCGATTTATGGGTTAATTTTTCAAAATAGTGGCCGGTAGTCCTCGGTATAGAGCGACATATGACTATTTTTTGTGGTCGAAGTATGGCACCCCTTGAACTTTCTTTCGCGCTACGTCAAGTCTACCTCTTAGTCCACATCTTCTACTTGGAAGACCTCAAGAGCAACTTTCGAGATTTGGAATGTAGCTGCAGAAGGACTAA
Source organism: Anastrepha fraterculus (assembly GCA_037575425.1). NCBI lineage: Eukaryota > Metazoa > Arthropoda > Insecta > Diptera > Tephritidae > Anastrepha > Anastrepha fraterculus. Next base: position 5,822 of record JAYXIM010034166.1, on the reverse strand, counting down.
ATTTTCAAAAAATCGTTTGGAATACTTATACTAATTTAATGGTTTTAATAAGGATAACAAACAAAGATAATAAATTCAGCTTTTCACAAGCAATTTTGATTTATTTTCAATTTCGTTTTTGCTGCGCAAAAAAGTAGTTAAACGTTACTCCTATGAAATAGAGTGCACGTAATGAAATAGGCACTATAAAGAATATTTATTTGTAACTGGATGTGTCCTCATTCATTTTTTATTCGTACTTAAATCACAGAGTGAGTATAAGTACAATATTTAAAATTACTTAAAATTACTTAAAGTCCTTTGAAAATTCGGTTTGAAAAAATCTTGGGTAAGAGATTTACCAAGCTTGACTTTAAAGTCAAACACAAACTATTTTTGTATTATTTAGTAACAATCCCTATTTGATCTCATCTCAATTACGAACTTATTTAATTTCTCAATGCTTATAGAAACATAGAAAAGCTCTACTTAAGTATTGAGGTTTTCATTAAGACCGCTCATCCGGTCTTGCTAGATGGCGAAGCCTTCGAACCTCTCGTTCAATAAATTCAATGCTTCCAGTGCAGTATGGTGAGTGGCGGCATCCTGCTGAAACCACACGCTTGTGATATCTACACCATCCATCATAGAAGAAAAAAGGACCGCTGATTTCAACAAAACCCACACCAAATTGTGACTTTACTAAATAAAGTGGCACTAGATTAATCTCCTGCAAATTTTCGTCACGCCAAATCCAAAAATTTTGCATTTTCACTCAGCCAATCAACCGGAAAAAGCCACAGCTCTGAAAATGGTTTTATTTCCGAAGTCAGCGCAGGGAAAGTTTGGCAAACAGAGCATTTATTTGGATAATTCATTTTAACGATCTTAACGTGTTGTGCATGTAGTGTTTCCAAGTTAAATGCCCAGACTAAATGAGTATACTCACAATGGCCGCTATAAACTGCTTTATTAAAAAGTATTTCGAAAGAGTTATCTTTAAAAACTGTATGTAAGTAAAACGTACACACACATATAAAGAATATCCTTACGTGCAAATTTGTTACATTATTTAACTTAGTTTCCATGGCAGTAATTTCACTAATTTCAACGGGTGCGCAATTAGGCACAAAGTACTCTAACTAAAAGGGGTGTATGATTTCATTTGCTTGTGTGTTTTCGCTTGGAATTATTTATGATTTTAAGCAAACATTTAGATTGTTTACTGCTTTCATTGGAATGTGGAAGCTTTTTGCGCCTGCACACTTCAAACGTTAATTCAAGTGCCCACTCTGAGCTCTCCAAACACAAGTTTCCTTTTGAATTATTTCTTTGAATGAGTATTTGCGGCGAATAAATCTAATTCAAATTTCTCTTTGATTACACCTTGACCTCTTTTTGCCGCTGCTTTGAGCTTAAGTGGTTGGAAATAAGCTTTGATTCTTGATTTAATTTTTCAATTTTTAGCTAAGAAAAATGCTAAAGAAAACATCAATAATTAATTATTTAAGGAAGTGAAATATAAACCGGTAAGTTCAACTCCCATCACTTGTATATCCGTTACTGCATCGGTGGGAGTATTGTACTGATGGGTTTGTAAGCACAAAGGCTGAAAAGGCAGTAAAAGCGAGAAGATAATAGGTATCTTACACCTAGGACACCCACCTGTGAATAACATAGCACAGATTAGAGATCGCGATTTGAAAAAAAGTTTGGACCTTATCAAACATAGAATCTATATTAAGGTTTAAGGTTTATAGGTATGAATCTGTATTAAGTATTCGGACTGAGGTTTCTGTTTAGGAAAATTGGCAGGTGCGTCAGCAATAGTTCACATTGAATTTGTTCCGAATTAAATAATTAAAAATGAATTCCTTGCAGTGAAAATACATCGACTTTGGATTGTCAATGGCATGTTAGTTAAAAAAGCATCTTGTTTATTTCGAAAAGCAGAAAAATTCCAAATTGTAAGAAATATTCAGTATCAAAATTTCGGTTGGATATTGTAAAAGAAACTAAAAATGTTAATAGACCGGAATACTCAACTAGCGGAAGGGCTTCTGTGCAGCGAATCTGTATGGGAATGTAAGAAATATTTTGTTGCACTGCATATTCCTGATTGTTTTGAAATATATCACGCAATACAAATCTATTAATAAAATTCTTTAAAATATTTAAGCACACTCTGCTAAAAGCTTAATAGAAATTATTCCAAGCAATAGTCCGTTATAAATTGGTTTACACAATATAGTCACCGGCTTCTGAAAATTAGTTTCCAGCGAAAAAGGTTGAAAAGCTAAATTCTGAAGAAATATTAGACGGGCAGATGATAGAATTTCTGAGGTGGTGATCAAAATCAAAACCTCTCTATTTGCAGCCTGGAATATAATAAGAAGTACGCTGAAACAATTTTGAAAAAAAAAGAAATATATGAAAAAAATAATAATTTCGAAATTTATTCATTTGTTTATTTTTATGTTTAATAGGCAAGTAGAATGAAGATACGTGGCAAGTTCCCACGACGTTCGGTTACTGGAACGTATTTATATCAAGGTCTGTTCCTTGGTTTTATAGCTGTGATAATTACCCTGTAAGGCATAATAAATTTTTTTCCAAAACAAAGCAAATGGGGTTCAAGTTTCTACTCTTTTGAACATTCTGGTATGGCATAGAAAAATATGATCTTTACATTTTAGATAAATGTAATGTCCAGTAGTTTCATCCATACAATAAGGGAGAATATTTTTTTGGATGATTTTATCCCACTCTAACTCCGCAATATATGGGAGTCTTTGGGAGTTTTGGCGGTAAAGGGCTAAAAGTATACGTAGCAGTGGGATACAGCAGGCTAAAATGTATCACACAAATATTAGTCATAAAATTCCTAATGCACCAAGAAATAAGATAAAAGAAAAATGTGTAAGGGTTAATTTCGTTAGTGCGTATTGAGAACATTGTTCTGATAAAATTTTAGTACACGTATAATACATAAACATATTTTTTTTTTTTTTTTTTTTTGAGGTGGCACAAAGCATTGAAAGCCGAAAAGTGTGGGAATTGCCTTTCGACTCACCCACTAAAAACCCACCCCAGCTCCGTTTCCCTCCTACTGCGGGACAACCGTTAGCATGACTTCGCGGGAGGGGGAGCGGCCAATTGCCAATTCTTGAAAATTTGCGCTGTGCTGTTCAGCGACGTCAACCGTCAAGAATAGAGACGAACTCCAATTTCCCTGCCAAGAACGCAAGCTACGCTCTCTTGCTTCCTTCCGTATTGTCTGTCGTTCTGAAGTAGCTTTGTTTTGGTAAACTTCGGCGTACTCTTTTGCCCTTAAATTTATTGGGAGTAGTCCTGCAATAACCATAATGGCGACTTCTGATACCGTTCGAAACGCGCAGCACACTATGAGGGCACTCAGTCGATACACTGATTTTATACAACTCACATATGAGCTGCAATTAGTTGCTTCCGCCCATGCTGGAGCTGCATACAGCAAAATCGATGAGACCACGGTATTAAGTAGTCTCCTACGGTTTTGCCTAGGGCCTCTAGCGTTCAACATTATGCGCGTCAGTGCTGTTACTGCCTCTGCCGCTTTGCTGCCTGTGTATGATAGGTGATCTCTGAAGTTCAGCCTATGGTCAATTATTACACCCAGGTATTTAATGAAGGGTTTCGATCCTATGGTATTTTCGCCCACTATTATATTTGCCGATTCCACCTTCTTCCTGCTGCTAATGAGCACTGCTTCCGTCTTATGATCCGCAAGAGTTAGACCGTTCTTGCGCAGCCATTCTTTTACCATGCCTGGTTGCAAGTTGCTTTAGCTTGGTGGAGTACTTTAGCTACGACCACAACAGCGATATCGTCAGCAAACTCTATAATTTTGGACCCTGGGGGTAAACTGAGACGTAAGACTCCGTCATTCATAATATTCCACAGCAAGGGGCCTAAGACTGAGCCTTTTAGAACTCCGCCGGTTATTTTATATTCCCTAACACACGCATCGGTATTAGAGCGAAGGGTTCTGTCAGTGAAATAACTGAGGTAATCTTTCGTATATACATTGGAACCTGGAAGCAATCAAGCGCCATCAGGATCTGGTTCCAGTTCGCGGTATTGAAGGCATTGGTCTAGCGTTGCCATTAGGCAGTATTCCTTGCTATCGTATAGCCATCGAGTTCCTTCGATTGCCTTCTGCGCAATGGTTTTAACCGTAGCTGCAGCATCTGTGGTTGAGCGAGCCTTGCGGAATCCGAATTGCGAGGATGATAGACCGCCTGCGTCAGCAATGGCAGCCTCCAGACGATTAGCGATCAACCGTTCTAGAATTTTACCTACGGTGTCGAGCATGCAAAGAGGCGATAGCCTGTAGGATCTTCCGCTGGTTTAGACCCTTTTGGAATCAGCACCAGTTTCGTTAACTTCCACTGAGTTGGAAATGTGCCTTCTTTTAGGCATGTATTGTAGAGATCTACAAAAATGTCGGTATGGCTTCGAATTGCCACTTTTAGTGCCTCGTTGGGGACTCCGTCTGGGCCAGGAGCTTTATTGTTTTTGATCCGTTTAGTGATCATCTGTCAACTGCATATTTTGGTCCCCCTCACAACATTTTTCCAAATCGTAGGCTCGTAGAGCATCTTGTGCTGGGAACAATGTTTCAACTACATTACGCCGGGCACGTTGTTGGGAGTGGCTTGAAAACTTTCAGTTTTTTCATGACTAGCCTATACCCGAGTCCCCAAGGGTTACTATAAACATATGTAATAATGTATGTGTACCATACACATTTTCCACACTATTGTTGTGGAGTGGGGTATGAAGTAAATTTTTAAATAACATTTAAGGGGTTAGAGGTAGTCAGAGGCCTGAAACAATTATGATTTTCGATAATTTTTTTTGCTAGTCAGTTGCTTTGTTTTACAAAAATAAAAATATCGCATTAATACATCATGTCTCAGCTTGACTTTAGCTAAATAAAAACAAAAAATAATAATAATAATTGTGAAAGTTATCGATGTTTGTGTGGAGCCCGTTTGTTCAGAAGTCCCTTGCGGTGATCATCACAAGTCCTTGGAGATTCACCTAAAATCAATCGAACAAGAAAATTAGCCTTATTAATAGATAATATTCTACCTGATCGAAGCTTTTTTTCAAAATTATCGATATGGCGGCGTCAGGAAATATTTTTCGGATTTTTGAGAAAAAAACCTATAATTAATTGTTAAAAAAAAATCGAAATTTAAAAAAAAACTCTTCGATATACTTTATTGAAGCCAAGCGGTTTTAAAGTTACAGTGATCACCAGTTCGTTAGTTCGTGAGTTTTTGTTATTGTGTAAGAGTGACGCTACTTTTGTTATTTTCAAAACAATGGATCAAAAAGAATTTCGTGTTTTAATTTTGCACTGCTTCTTGATGGGTAAAAATACCGCTCAAATGAAGCAATGGCTTGGAAAGTGTTACGGGGACTCCGCTCCTCCAAAAAAAAATCGAAACGATGGTTTCCTAACCTCAAAAGTGGTCGTAGAGGCACTGGCGATGGTAACACCAGAAAACATCAAGAAAATCGTTTTAAATGGTCGAAAAGTGAAGTTGCGCGAAGTTAGCTGACATCATAAATATATCAAAAAACTGATTATATTACCTGAGCATGTGCCTATGAGGAAGCTCTGTTCAAAGTGGGTGCCGCGGTTGCTCACTGCTGACCATCATCAAGATGAGGTCGCGGTTTGAGGTTGAATCACTCCTTCGTACGATTTGGAATATTCAATTTCATGGATATTGATAACATTTTGCTGCATTAATTCCTTTTGAGTTTCTTTCTCTCTAAAACAAAAGCCT
>JAYXIM010034161.1:0-55664 GCA_037575425.1 Anastrepha fraterculus | reverse complement strand
CTCCAAATAATAGGTTTTTGAAACCGTAACCGTTGAACGATGTTGTGGACACACAGGTTTTTTGCAAACCGTGCAGCTTTCGTACGTTTTGCGACGAATTGAGCTAGGGCAAACTGCACAGGTGGTTCGCTGACTAGGTTTTCTTTTTTTCGTAACAGTTCCTGCCGAAGTGCTTGGTTGCTCTGCGTCCGCTCTCATATTGCGTACAATATCTGCTGACGGTTGAGTTCTTGGTAGCGTTTTTCTGCGTTCAATTTCCCCATGGACAAGGTCTAAGCCAAGATTTTCGAGGAAAAGTCTACGTTTATATGTTTTTGCAGCATTCCACGAAGGATCAATTTCTGTCCATAATACAAAGGCATTAAACGCTGTGATATCTACGATGTTGGCAAGAATTGCTACAGGCCAACGATTAGTTTGCCTCTTGCATGTATATGTTTTTACAAGTTGATCAATAGTATCCACTCCAGATTTTGTAGAGTTGTAGAAATTGATGATATCTGGCAACTTTTTTGGATGGTTTTCCATAACGCTTTTATCATGGTGCAAGGTACTTAAAACAGTCACCATCTTATATTTTTTGGGTATGTATTGCACAAGGGTAACTGATCCATTAAGGAAATGTCGACTGCTTAGCACTGGTAGACTCCTTAACTCCACTTTAGTACCAGAAGCCGGTAAAAATCGTTTATTACTCCTTACGGTGCCTACCAAAGTAATTCTTTTCTTCAATAATTCCAGTGCCAACTCCCGAGTAGAAAAAAGTTGTCGGTTGTAATATTCCGCCCTTCATACCCACTAACGAGATCCAACACAACGCGCTGGCATTGGTTCCGTTCCGGTGGAGCGGAAGCTGACTCCTTCCCTAAATACATGTGGAAATTAAGGCAAAATTTTGTACGCACATCCCCAGCTACCCATGCTTTCATTCCATATTTGCTTGGTTTACTTGGCATGTAAACTAAAAAGGGGCATCTGCCCCTAAAAGGAATCAAACGCTCGTCTACTGTAATATTTTCGTATGGAACAAAAAGTAGCGGTAAATTAGCCACCCACTTCTCATACAAATCGCGAATCGGAGCATGTTTGTCGTTCATTCTTTGAGCCCTTCGATTGTCTCTGTCATCGAACCTCAAAACTCGATTAATTTCAAGAAACCTGCCAAGTGACATTGCTGCACGGAATAATGGTCGGCCGTGCACTTCATCCCAGAGGCTTCGAATACTTTCTCCGTGTGAACGATATACTCCTGTAAAAAAATACATTTATGTCTTCATTTTAGCCATAAATACGGAAAATTATGCAAATATGCATCGAGTTCTATCTCATCTATTTTTTTTATATCCAGCTCCAATTTTTTGTTCGCCCTCTATATTGCTGAATTGTATTATAATTTGCTTTAGTTGGTACATAAAGCATTGATCAAATGATTCCTTGATAGTAGAAATATGATGTACTGCATATGCAGTAACTCCCTGTCTTCCGTGGATTATATTTTCTATATCCACTATTGTGCCCAACTGGTTCCATTGACCACTCAATAGCTCTATACTTGCAATAATACATAGGAATACTGCTTTCATTTTCCAATGCAGGTGCTATATCTTCATCGTTATCAGAATCTAAATAGTCGTCAGAAGATCCTTCTCATTCAAATTGTTCCACTATATAATCTTCATCCCCATCTTCACTACACTCATCAAAATCCTCATCATTGTCAATAATATGCTCTATTTAGCTTTGAGTCAGACGATTTGACCTCTAAACCAAATTTTCATAAATAAACACACCAATTATAATTAAATATTATAATAAAAATACTAACAAAAGCTTGAAACTAGTACAAAATTATAAATATATTTTGGAATTAGTAAATTTTAAATATTTAGGGAAACTACCATAGTTTTTTCTTTTAAATTTAAACACCAACATTTTTAGTTTACAAAGCCCTTCTTTTGATTAACTCCTCTCGCTTTAATTTATTTGCTTGCTTCAAGCAATTGTCGACAGCAGAGTAGATCAAAATGTGCTACTCTCTTTTAATAAATCAAATGTATAGATTAACCTTCCTCGGCGGCAATTTAAGCCTTGCTATTATTTGACAAGCCCCGGCTCAGTTTGTTCGTGATATTTTTTCGTACATGTGATTCCTTTTTTATCACTAGCAGTAATTCGAAAGCAACAACAAAGTTATTGAGTAAGATTCGCCGCTAGCAACTATGGTTATACCTCATTAGACTGGTATAACTCACTGTCGTACAAACACATGTAATTTTAAGCGCGTTGCCAATATTGTATGTTCATTTATACCAGTTGCTTCATCTATTCGCCACTTGCTAACGCTTGACGAAGAGTAGAGGCCTTTTGTATACTGCTGATTTCAAGCAATGATGCAACTACTTTTGTGCCCGTTTTCCATTCTTCAATAATGTAACTCTTTCATTGAATTGTCAACTAGACGGCGTATATATTCGAATTTTCAGAATAAGACGAGGAAAACTAGTTCGCTGCGGTTTTCGATGCCGCTTTAGATTAGTAAAAATCATAAATTTTTCAAGTAGTCTGTTCGCCATACTTCCATAACTACAAACATTCAATTCAACTACCAAAATTTTGCTAGTGCACCCCACCTGTATGATTCCCAACGTCCTTGGCCACTATCAAAGAAAGTTTCGAAATCGATTAGCAATTTATGCAAAACTGAAAGGAAGGCTCTTAAAGCGTTTTGTAATTGACTAATACCAGAACTGAGTAACTTTCAAAGTGAAAGGGATTTCGATTCAATTTATGCAGTATACTCATAGAACCTTTCCGACTCAATGCAGTGACTAAGCGCACGTAAATTGAGTATTTTAGATCATCAGCGGATAGTCCATCTGGCTTCCGGTACAATATTTTTGGTTGCCAAACACAAACACATTTTTTAGAAATGGTAAAAGGATCAGGCGAATGCTGAAGGTGGTTAGCAGTTAAAGTGCGTTTTTTCGTTTGAAAAAGTGGGTCGCAAAATGAAAATCGAGGACAATTCCATTTACGCTTTGGTCAAATGAAAGGAACTATTTACAGTTAATGCTCTTTGAGACTTGAAGGCAAATCAGCAAAGACTTTTTTTTTGGTTTTTCAAGGCAAAACAAAAACTGTATTGATTCCATTACCTGTCGTAATATTGTAAAGAAAGTTTTGCACTTCATAGCTTTCTTAAGAAAGCTCTTTGAAGGTTGAATTTTGAGTTATTTTTAGTTTTCATTCAACTTTGCGGAGCAAACCATGCGCACACTTTGCATAACCCGAATTTCTGTTAAAAATACCATACATTTATACACGATTTCAAAGCTTAATTTAAATACAGCAAATTGGCTGCTCTTTAATGCCTGAATCACCATTTATGACCTCGTGATCTAAAGACTATTCATCAGCGTGTATATCAATTATGAGCTTATAAGACTCAACCTTCTCTGATATGCACACAACAAGCTAATTATCGATGATTTAATACGAGTAGTCTACCTAAAAGTACGTGATTCTGGTGATGTGCTTCGCTTACAAACGGATCTCGATGGTGCTCATAGTTGGCGCAACAATAAAAATTAGCAACAAATAAATAATATCAAATGTATTCCTGTTTGGTGTTATTGTCTTTTCCAAAAAAGGATATAGCTCCACCATTTCTTGATGCACATCCATTCTTCATAGGTGCATATCTTACATGAGATCACAATCATCGAAGCAGCAAATGCGTTATAGCGCCAGCCGCAATTTTATCACATGAACAACGTACGGCTTCAAATTGCTTCTGGCCGCAAAGGCAACACAAATGATGCTGCTGGCAAACCATTCGGTTTACCAACTAAAATCAATCAGTCAAACCACAGTGACATGTTAAAGGGGATTGGCTTCATAAATGCACTGCGGTATACTGATGCATGTTCATATGTACTTGGGCGCACTTGTGTGTTTGTACGTTTGTGTATAGGTATGTGGGGCCCCTGCAATCTCAACTTTGCTTCATTTAAAATTTCACATATCCATATAAATTGCATTCGAATCATTTTAGTTAGTTATCATTTCAATCCTATACCTTGAAATGGGGTTAGAAATGAGGATAATATTTCAAATATGAAAATATTTTTTAGGCATAACCCTGAAATGGGCACACGAGTTGCATACACTCAAACAACCTGTTACTAGCTGGAGTTTCCAGATCGTCGATTCTAGCTCATATCTGCTGGCTGTAGTTTGCGTTAACATTCCTCCTCGAGTATTAGAACGTTTAAATCCCCCTGTAAAACAAATTATAAATCAAGTGCACCATTTGGATTTTTAAAACAATATTCTAACTTTCCTGACCACCTAACTTAAAGTCTTAAAATCCTTTGATATCTTATGCTCCCTTTCTGACGTTAAGAAAACGATAATATCCTGTCTAAATAAATGATTGACTAACTTTTTATTCAGCCCTTATTGAGCATGAAGAATTACATATGATGACAAATAGTTGTTATAGGCGCGCTTTTTTTTCAATAACGATTAAGAGAAATAAAGAGAGAAATATTAAAGCACTACTAAACTACTCATACAAGGAGTTGCCTTCACTTTGCATTCTTTTTTGCTCCATTCCCTCAAATGACTGATGACATTGTGAGCTATTTTAGGAATGACAGTAAAGGGGAAAGCAACCATTGCAGCAGCAGTGATGCAGACATTCATCGACACTTTGTTCGGAAGTCACCGCACTCGCCTACGCTCCAGTTGCGCTGTTCATTGCATTTCTGGGCTTGCTCTGGTGGCCTTGTAAATTGCGCACTTATTCAACTATACTGGCATTGCGGCTAAATGGTTAGTGGCTACGACCGAACGTGCTAAACAGCAACTATCCTTCCTTAGAGCTGAAAATGTTTGTGAGGGCGATTTGCTTGCATGTATATAGGTATGTATGTATACATTGAAAGAGTAGCTCGAGTGTATGCAAATATTTATTTATTGAAGCTGAAAGTTACTGAATGAAGTGTAAAATTGGAAATTGATTTCTGCCATACGGCTGACTGTAGTTCTAATGATATTTTCATAGCAATTCAAGTAACTGGAGAAGGACTACAACACACAGCGCCTCTCGGTAATTTCTGTTATTATTCGAGATTAAAATAGTCTGCATTTAACTACTTATATTTGTTAACTGGCTAGTTCAAGTGGACTGGGGTGGCGCAGTAAAGAGATAGTAAACCTCGTTATCACTCTAGTATGAGTCCCGGCAACAGGAATATCGAGGGTAACGAGAAGGAGGATGAACGTACCGGGTTAGCACACTCCTTAAGATCAACCAAAGAGGAAACAGTGCAAGTTCCTTCAACCGGGGTATGGCGGGGGTACAGACGTCTCAGGTTAACCACAATTCTCACAGAACACAGTAAGATAAGGGAGCGTGCAACCAGGTTAAGCATACCACATAACAATATACCTATAACGCAGTTGTAGAGAAGTGCATGAGAAGAAAGCTATTTCCACTATTTTTGCAATTTTCCAGATTTGTCAAAAGCAAAATTATGAGCTTTTGGCAAATAATTCCCATACAACACTAACGAAATTTCAGGAATTATAGGAAATGAGACTCTTGGAAACTTAACCACCAACATAACAGAGCATTGTGGCATTAAAACGGCGCTAGATGCAAATTAAATGCCTCCCATTTCAGGACAGTCAGCCAATTAGAAAACATATAATAACATCAGTACTCAAAAATATCGACTCTCGCTTAAAAAATGGTTCCACGCGAGTGGGGAAAGTTACAGATCGCCATTCACTTGGGAGTGGCCAGGACGATTCTTCTGCATATCGTTCAAGCAGCTCACAACGTCCGGGATTAGCCCACGTATCCTCTGGGTAGCTTCCGAACACCCGTTCGGGAGTGAGCTAACGTGAGAAGGCGAATCATTCCAGGATAGCTGGTTGTGCGCTGGGTTTGGGACCCGCCAGTTAAAAAGCCCCCAGTGAAAACAGCAACAAAGCCTCGGATGAGAACTACCTTTACTGATGACGACCACTGCAAACGAAATAAGGAATATGATTTGAGGGCATGCCTCAAGGTGTCTCTGCCCGGCTGGTTGATGTCCTCGTGAGAGTAAAGGCTGACATCACTGCCATCCAAGAGATGCGATGGACGGGGCAAGGCAAGAAAACCATAGGACCTTGTGACGTCTACTACAGCTGCTATGTAAAGGAGCGCAAATTCGGTGTCAGATTTGTTGTGGGAGAGAGACTTCGTCGTCAAGTACTGTCGTTTGCTCCGGCGGACGAGTGTCTCGCAATAGTCCACATCAAAGCGCGATATCGCTTAACATATCGCTAATTTGCGCCCACGGCCCGACGGAGAAGGACGATGCGACCAACGATTCGTTCTATAAGCGCTTGGAACGTTCCTATGAGCGCTCCCCTCGCTTCGACATCAAAAATCGTGCTTGGCGACTTCAACGCCAGGGAGGGCAAGGAGGGAATTTTTGGTCCCACTTCTTTAACCTGATGTTGGAGAGTATCGTACGAGCCGCAGAACTTAATCGCTCAGGCACAATATTTTATAAGAGCGTACAATTGTTGGCGCTGTTAGTTCTGTCTTCTCCAAACTGGATAAAGAGGCAAAGCGAATGGGTCTGGTGGTGAAAGAGGAAAAAACGAAGTACCTCCTGTCTTCAAAAAAACAGTCGGCGCACTCGCGTATCGGCACCCACGTCACTGTAGACAGTTATAATTTCGAGGTTGTAAAAGACTTCGTCTATTTAGAAACCAGCATTAACACCGATAACAATGTCAGCCTTGAAATTCAACGTAGAATCTCTCTTGCCAACAAGTGCTACTTTGGACTAAGTAGACAACTGAGCAGTAAAGTCCTCTCTCTAGTCGAACAAAACTAACACTCTACAAGACTCTCATCATGCCCGTCCGCACGTATGGCGCAGAAGCTTGGACGATAACGCTTGGAGTGTTTCAGGGAAAGATTTTGCGTAAGATTTTTGGACCTTTGCACGGTGACAACGACGAATATCGCAGACGATGGAACGATGAGCTGTATGAGCTTTACGGCGACATAGACATAGCGCAGCGAATAAATATCCAGCGGCTACGTTGGCTGGGTCATGTCGTCCGAATGGATACAAACGCTCCGGCTTTGAAAGTATTCGATACGGTACCAGCTGGTGGTAGTAGAGGAAGAGGAAGGCCTCCTCGGCGTTGGAAGGATCAGGTGGAGAAGGACTTGGCTTCACTTGGTGTGTCCAATTGGCGCCGGTTAGCACGAGAAAGAAACGACTGGCGCGCGCTTTTAAACTCGGCCAAAATCGCACCAATTAAGAAGAAGAAGAAGGATAACACATTAATAAAGAAGGATCTACAAGTAACACATATCTCATAAGTTTTTATATACTTAAATTGCTTGCATGACTGGCTTCCACTCGAAAATTCTTCAAAAAATAAAATCCTCACTATTTGTTGCTCTAAAAACTCTGTAAACATTTAAATGTTTTGGTTGTTGGTTTATTGAATTTTGATATATATATTGTGCATAAAAAATATTCGAAAACCATCGACATTTAGTCATTTTCATTGCATACCCAAGCAAGTCAAATGAGAAATTACTAATTTGGTCAAACAACAGATACTATTAGATTTTACAAAAAACAGTCTAGTGCAGGAAAATTCAGATTGAGTGCATAAATCTCTTGCGTTTACTGTATGCTACTACTTTTACTGCTCTAATTTATTTGCTATGCTTTATTCATATTCAAATATGTACGCCTTTCACCTACTCCATTAAGTTCATCAGCATCCGACAAAAAGCGCAAGGCGATGGCGTTGGATAAATTCTATGTATGATGTCTGGTGTATGTGTGTGTGTGTGCTTTAAGATGGTTAACCCAGTATAACTGACGCCAAACTTTCGTACTCATACCTGCGACAAAAATTGTGATAAAAATACCTCCGGGCTTACTCGCACGAACCGCTTCAGAAGCAGAGATACGCTGTTGGTACAAATTCATTTCTGTGCAAGGCATCCAGGAACCTTCGTACATACATTTATGTTAAATACTCGTAGTTAGGTCAAGTTAAGCTTACCATGTGTTGAGTAAATGATCACTAGAGGGGACTACATAAATTCAATTTCATGCTATTACTCAGCGGCGACGTTGCTTGAGTGAATGCAATGCTTTCGAGTGCTTTTTGGAATGACTTACGGATAGACGAATCATTCACAGCTTTTGATGAAGAAGCAGTATTTAACGACAAATGTTATAAAGATAACTTATTTTGTAGTTATATGAAAACGCATTCTTCATTTTTTTATGAGCTCACCTTACAACGGTTAAGTTTTAGATCTTGTGTTTGCTTTCAACGACTTGAAGATTACTTGCGCGAAGTGTGTCACTCCAATTTCAAAGAATACTTTGCATCACAAAGCTTTATGTATAATTTTAAATTTCATAATTTTGATACTCAAGCAGCTGCTGATGTGGCGAAACACAATTATTTAAAGGCTGATTATAAGGGCATTAGGAGTTTCTTTGATGAAACCGATTGGAGTTGTTAGATTCAGCAAGTGATTATTCTTAATCCTATGGAATTTATGTCGGAAAATCTCAAATACAGTTTCTAAATTTGTGCCTTTAAAGAACTCAGTAACCAACTATTAACCACCATGTTTTAATCCTAGGATAGTGAGCTTTAAAAAACAGAAAAGGCAAAGCTTTCAAAAAGTTTAAGGTCAGTAATTCAAAAGACGACTATGTACAATTTCTTAAGTCGAGAAAGAAGTTCAACTCCTTGTCGAAAAGGTAGGAAACTACTAGTGAAAATGGAACCATTGAGTCAATGCATGATCTGGTATACCGCAAAGAACTTATTGGGAACCATTTATTTCTGAATGTTATAGTGGAGCGTTAAAAACATTAAAACCTAGGATGTCTTAGGGACTAGATGAAATTAAATTATCTTTGCGAAAATGTGTTGTGAATAACTTAATAATAATCTCTACCTATTTAAAAGTTGTGTATTTGATTTTTAAATAGCAAACATTTATGATTGCAATAACTTATGTGCCATAATGCAAATAACGTTGCAGAATTTATTTTTTTGTAACAGAAGTGGAAGCAACTGAAAAAATAAATAGATTATGGATAATTAAATGTTAAAAAAAATATTATGTAAACTATTTGTTTATTTAAATAATTAGCATACAAAAAAAATAAAAAATTGCTTTCTGTTATTGAAGTAAAATCGAATTAATTATTAAAAACCAAAAAATTATGACTATTTGAAAGAAAAAGATTAATTAACAACAAAATTTGTCTATTGAAAAATTTACATTTTTTCAAATATCATCTTCAATTTCACTGATGTTAATCATAGGCGCTACATTTAGACAGCTGTCGTCGTTGCACTGTAGGCACGCTACACTGCAGTATAATCCACTTTTTCGGCATCCGCATGCAGCTCCACATCCTTTTTTGCAATTGCAAAATAACATTTTTAATAAATTTTCCGGAGCAGGTAATTGATTCGTAAATATTGGATGATAGGTATTATTGGAATAGTTCCATCCCCAATTTTCGATGATTAAATCATTCCCTAACCACATCTGGATTTGTAGGTAAACCCGTTTTGTGTTTGATCCAAATTTACATATAGTGATATCATCATGGTAGCGATCTATTAATCGCTTTCGAATAGTTTTTTCATCCGGGACATGATCAGTTGTTATTATATTTTTGAGCTGTTGCAGCGCAAACTGGAAGTCTTCATTTTCTTCGATGTACTTAAATATTTCTTCCATTGCTGCGTCTATTTTCAAAACTAATGGGTTAATTTTGTTCTCAACATCTTTCTGCTCTACGGATTTAAGAAGCGATTTTAAACAATCTTTGTGATATTTTGCTTTAAGTGCTTGTAAATCTATTACATCCGAAATTATTTTATGCATTTCTCTATAATAATCATCTTTCTGTGCAACGATAAATTTTCGGACGTCATCGCTCAAAGTTGGAGTATTTACATATGAAATTATTCGTCGCCTATTCTTATTCAATTTGGCTTCTTTTATAGGATTAGCTTCTTGTCCACAAATGAAACAGTTATTTTCCCAATCGAAGTGAAACGAATGAATGGAACTCCGGAGCTTTTTTTTTTGGAGGAGACGATGCAGTAATCTTTTCCTTTTTATAGGCATCAATATATTTTTGGTGAATATATTTTCCACGACAACCTGAATGAGCCTATAAAAATTCAGCTTGTAAGTGAGGTAACAAACCATCCAGTCGCTCACTTGAAGCAGCTCTCAAAGTTGTTATCCCTCTACTGATTTTCACTATTTCTCCAAGATTTATTACATTTGTACTAGAAGATGAACCCAATTTTTCGCATATTATACAGCTACGTTCATCAGTAAGGCTGCTAGTCGATGGTTGATCCATTATCGGAAAGCTGAAATAGAAAACAATTTAATACTCCTATAATAAAGTTATGGCATTTTAGCCATGATTAATTTTTATTTATTTTAATGAATAACATAATAATCAATTGAAATTTTTAATTATAAATAACTTACTAAACAATGTAATAAAAACCACTCGGTAAAAAAACAATTGTTCATGAAACTTGCGTCAGAAATATGCGAGGTTTTCAAGTTGCTCCGATAAGTAAACACTTTTGCAAAATTTTGGAAATTTTAAATAAAATCACAAAATTTTCACTATTACGTATTCACAACATTCACTCAACACGTGTCCCTTATAACTGAACCAGCCAGAACAAATTCATATGTAGTACGCCGCAGCTGCCGTTCCCCTCTTCAAGTTTGATTATTGAAAATTATTTCCAACTAAATATTATGCTCCAATATATAATATTAATTTTTCATATTTTTTTGTTTAAACAATGAAAAAATTAATTGCACTATATAATATTGGTAGAACTTACAATTTAGAGCATACAAAAGAAAATCCTGTTGGTTACATGGCAATTCATTCAATCCCTATGAGATCCGAGGTCAAAACCCCCGGGCGCTCCACTATTAACAAATATTTTACGTTAACATATACCAGGAAGCCAAATTTATTTTCTGTTAACTACAAATTGAATAAATATATCCTAAGTAGGTAGTGGGAAATGAAAGTTCTTGGTATCGTTTCTTTCATCAAGCATATTGATTATAAGATATCTAAAGCGTTTGCAATGGTTGGTTTCATCAGAAGAAATTCCACTGATTTTAAAGACGCTCAAACTTTGAAATTTCCATATGTTGCCTCCGTACGATCTTGGTGTCAGTCGTTCAGTCAAGGAAAATCGAAAAGATGTAAAAGATTTTCACAAAAATAGTGTTTTTCAAAATGGGCTGGCAATATTACTCGGCCCTTTATAGAAGTCGCCGTAAATTACTTGGATAATAGTTATTAAATGATAGGTGACCTTTGTCTATAATATCAAAACACTTGTCATTCAACATAATTTAAACAATCTCCTTTCATGGAGTTTTAGAAATTATTTATCATTAAATATCAAGAAATGATTTCGTTTGTATTTTTTTTTAAACTTCCAATCCGTTTCATTCTTGTTATTTTATTTTAAGCCTCCAGCTCATCGCAGTTTAAGATGTGTTTCAAAGTTCCCAATAAAGTCTCACTCAATAAAAATAAAATTATTTTTCATTTACAAAATATAAAATAGCCAAAAAAAACATATATAACGTTTTTGACGCAGGGATCTTTACATTCTTTGAGAAATTTATACATAATTATGTATTTATATTTCGTTTCTCTGCAAGACTGGCATAGTCATAGTTAGCCGGAAATATCAATCAGTTCAAATTAATTTGAATCAGTTGAATCCGTAATATTCAGAGAGTCCAGGATTATATAGTCCTCATTGTGGTGAATTTTTCGTAAAGATCTTAACAATAAATACTTTGGATTTAATTCATATTTGTTTTCAATAAAAATAAAGTTAATTTTTCAACACAGTCCATATGAATCAAAGTTCCAAAGTTTGTATGAAATTCTATCAAAACTTATTAAATTTCTATCAAAATTTTCAGCAGGATTTTTAAGAACCCCTGAGCATGCATTTTATTCGCCCTCTAATTTGTTATAAAAAAGTGAATATATGAAACATCCCAAAAGTCGTTTTGAGTTTGATAAATTTATTATTTGTTTCTGTAAGACTTATTACATATTCAGTCGAATTTTTCATTTAATAAAGAGAAGTAATGATATTTTATTAATAAATGTGTACAAATAAAAGGAATTAGTGATAAAAGCATTAATATTTAGTTGGCTTACTCTCTGCTTTGATAACAGCAGCAATCCTCGAGGTTGCTTTGCATATTCGGCTGTAGCTACGACGCTCTACTAGTGAAATAAAGCATTCTTCAGGGCTGTTTGAGATATTATACTGCGCTCCTTTATTTTACGTGACAAAATAGTCCGCATGTGCTCTGTAGGGTTTAGACCTAGAGACTCTGCTGGCCAATCTAACAAAATAATGATATTGTCTCTACACCAACGCCTCGCATTCGCTGATTTGTGCTGATTTTCTTGTTGGAATTGAACCCTATCTAAATTAGTGTCTCCGAGAATGTGGCTTATCGAACCAAACGTTTCTAACGCACTTATGCACTTTTGACTGTGCGTGCGACCCTCGCAAATGAACATTTCACCGACACCATAAACAGCCATCCAGCCTCAAGTCATGCTTGACAGTGGGTACCACGTAATCTGCAAAGTATTCCTCGCCAACCCGTCGCCTCACGAACGTCACACCAGGTGTTCCAAATACCTGAAGGAGGGGAAACAAAAATTTGTGTTATCTCCTCGAAATTGGACTTGGGTAAGAAGTTATGGGTTGATATTTTAAAATGATGTACACTAAGCCTCCCCAAGTTCGATTCATCAGACCACACATCTTTCGACTAATCCTCCTTTGGTTTATGAAAGCCATGTATCCTTTTAAACTTTTATTCCAGTAATCTTTTAGCTGTTCGAGCATTAATGGTTGTTCCAATTTCTTCCGACAGCAAAAAGCAAAATTGCGTTGAGATGAAATTTCTCAATTAAAAAAATATCCCTATAGTGAAAGAGACTATTCTAATTAGGATGGAAATAAACTAGGCTGCCTGTGAGGTATTAACGCAATTTCTTTTATTTTCCCATGTATCCCATTTCGTATGGAATGCATATATAAATATATGTATACATAATTGGCACTTACACCCTGTTTGGGTGTTTGGCCGAGCTTCCTCTTCTATTTATGACATGCCTCTTGATGTTGTTCCCCAAATGGAGGGCAAAACTGAACAGCAGATATTTTTTATGAGGAAGTTTTTCACAGCAGAAATACACTCGGAGGTTTGCCATTGCCTGCGAGGGGCGACCGATATTAGAAAAAACTTTTTCTCCATTTTGGTGTTTCACGGAGATTCGAACCTACGTCCTCTCCAAATTCCAAATGGTAATCATGCACCAACCCATAAGGCTACGGCGGTGTTCCCACGACTGTCGGTTCTACGTAACCGGAACGACCTGGATTTATCTCCGCTCAAGGACTGTCACTTCAGAAGCATTCCTAGTATATGCACGGGGAATGTTTATGCTGCTACAACAACAACAACTACGGCGTCATTGGCGGAATGCGAAATCGCATTCGATGTTTTATAGTTCTAGTTTTAGAGTTCTAATTTTTAATCTGTGCTGCATTGTTCCAACGGAAGTAAAGTTAGTTGGCTTTGAAACTTTCGCTTGATTGTGGCTTATTAACATAGATCGTGCGGCTTCAGAAAATTACACAACTAAAAGCCTAGGGGGTTCAAATCGGTCAATTTACACCACCTACCGTGAAAACTCATATATTTATTTATGAAAGCCTAAGTAAGTTCTGTGTTTTTCGTGCATAGGGTGATGGTTAAGGGTTTCCTCAACTTTTGAAAGTAGGAGCCTAACTTGTATGCTGGGATTTGTGCTGCCAAGTGCTTTTTCAATCTCATTACCCATTCTCTGAAACACTGATACCCCGCCGCGGGGTACTGTGCCAACGCTGTGCTTTTATAGGGATTAGTTGTTTAAACAAAAACATTATGATAAAAAATACGTTTTAACCCTCGAGAACACGCGCTATGAGCATTTTTCTCAAGCGATTTTTCATTTCGCGAAATTTATATGTTCTATGTAATTCTGGCACTAATTGTGGTGAGTACCTTCGCTAGTAGTTGTGCATCGTACTTTGACGAGCATTTCTTTCGATTAGTGCACGATCGGACGTGTAGGCACACGGTTGATTTTGAAGAGCGGCATTTTGCTCATTGCGCGAGAAACAATGTAAGTATTTCTTGATTTTTCTTTTTTGGTGAAAACCTCGGGTTGTGAAAAAGGTTGCTGCCCCAATTTTGAATAGTGGCAGAAACATTACCATGGATAATTATTTTACTTCAATACCTTTAGCAGATGAACTATACAAACAATTTAGAAACGACCATTGTGGGTACCTACAATAAGAAAAAATAAAAAGGAAATTCCACCTCAATTTATTTCAGCAAAAGAAAGGCCGCAACCGCATACAATGACCGCATTTGCCGAATACAAGGTTCTTGCCTCTTACATTCCAGTGAAAAAAACGAAAAAAGTTGTACTTATGCTATCATCACTTCATGCCGATGGCCAAGCTAATGATGAAACATCTGAGAACAAACCCGAAGTAATAACCTTTTACAACCAGACAAAAGGGGGTGTAGACCCTGTTGATCAAATGAAAAGCACATATTCAGTTTCCAGGATAACCTGCAGGTGACCAATGCGCCTCTTTTTCACGCTTATTGACATTACTGGCAAAACTCGCAAATTTAACCCAGAGGAGGACGTTTCTAAAGGAAATTGCCCTGGAGCTAATAAAGCCACATATTTCTAATCGGCAGGCCATAAAAACTTTACCTCGTGATTTAAGAAATACTATGGATCGCATTGTACCAGCAAAAGAACCTGAAAGCCAACACCTACAACCGGGCTTTTGCGAGCTTTGCCCCAGGAGTAAAAACAGACGTTCGAAAAAAGGCTGCACTTTATGTGGAAAATTACTTTGCACGGAACACGTTAAGTACGATATATGTGCCCATCTAGCTTCGAAAGCAACGTAAATGTCAATCTTACCGAAGACTGATTCTTGTCTTTTATTTATTTATTTTGTTACAAGGAGTTTTTTTTGTTAATATACTAAAGTATGAATGTAAAATTTTTGGTTATGTCTTGATTGAATGAATCTATATAATTTTACAGTGTGAATTTCTTAAATAAACACATAATTGCAAAAAAATGACTTGGAATTATAACTATGTTAAAAAGGAAATGTTTAAAAATCGTAATTCATTAAAAAGTTACATTCTTACATGAAGTGAGCAAAATGCTCATGCGCGAGAATCCGTGCTATCTTACGAGGCGCGTGTCCTCGAGGGTTAACTTTCCTATTTTTTTCTCTCGAAATTAAACATATTTGTCTTAAAAAATTGCCGTCATTGAACAAACCAATTTAATAAAGTCATTTGCATAACTATGGGCGGAGTTATGAGTACCACTCACGAATAAATCTGACATATAAACGCACTAGTGGAGGTCTTCCTTTTCTCCCTACCCTTCTGCTCTTTTGGTTGGCAAGTGTGCTTGATTTAATGCAAGAATTTCTACTTTGTCGTTGGTTTCATTCATGTTTCGGGCTAAACTTCCACTTACTTCAAGCGTAAAAAGGCAAACCGTTATTGCAGACGTGCCGTTGGCAGCCGACATCAGAATCTCTCGAGCGGCAAATTTGCTCTTGTAATTTATTTTCATAGAAAATATTGATCTAGGTGAAATTTGCTACGGAATGCAGCATAAATAAAAATGCCTTTTAATTCATTCCATGTATTTGCAAATTAACGAGCATCTCTTGTTTTAACCATGAAATTGTGGTTTTTCTGGCCAAAAGTAAAATAGCAGCGTAACAGCGTAACTCTTTGTGTTAATATCCCTACAGTAAAATGCAAAAAAATTCTACTTTCAACATTTTTTATGTTAAATTTTTTATGAAATAAGTGTTCATATATAAGTGTTCTTCGGGCTTTTTAAAAGCGCCAAGGAATTCAATTTTATTTGAGATAATATTTTAGTAATATAACAACACAAGCATGTAATTTATTTTAAAGCATTCACAAAATTTTATATTACAATCCCTTAAAGAAAGTAATCAAAGGTAGCGGCATGGCATCACTAAGTATTAGAGAATTTTTTTTTAGCTTTTGGTTATTAGCATTAATTTGTCACACATACCTTTTTGATATACGGAGGAGCGAAATGAAATGAATTTTGAGTTGCATATGACACACTAAAGGTTGACGTGGCATATACGTAACAAATTTTAAAGCTGCTCAAACGAAATTACATGAATTAGAATTATGGGCGCATAGTCGAATGTTTTGAGTTACATCACACTTTAGATAGAGTGATACCGAATTGGTAATTTTTTTTTGTTATTTTATTTAAGTATATACAGAGAAAAACCTCTCGTAACGGACACCTCTAATAACCGGACACCTCCCTTGGGCGGACATTTTTTCATGCACCAAGTTTTAAGTGCATTTTTCAGAACAAATGCCCCTCTCTTATCCGGACACTCTCTTGGCCTGACGCGGACAGTGATTTGTCATAAAATTAGACTAAAAACCTCTATTAAGCGGACGCGAACCTCTTGTCAACGGACAAAGAGATTTCGTTTCATAATAAATCAGAGAAAAACCTCTCTTGAGCGGACGCGAACCCTCCTTGAGCGGGCAAAACTTTACACACATAACAATGTAAAACGTTCGTCACAATTATGTATACTGACTTTTAAAAAACGTCGTAGTGGTTGTGTACACACATACGATGTGAGTAAATAAAAAAAGGGGACTCCCGTGTTTGTTGAAACATTTTTTAAAGCGCATGCTTAGTTAGGTTTCCTCAGTTAAGTGTGTTCAGTGAAAGTGAAAAGACGTAAAACCATGTCGCGGTCGAATGTGAGTATGAAAGAAAAAATTGCAATCATAATCGCTAGTGAAGAAAACAATATGTCCGCACGAGCATTAACCAAAAGGTAAGTTTTACTAAAAAAAACATCGTTCTAATTTATATTCGGAAGGTAAAAACAGTTTTCAATGGAAAAGAAAATCGACTTAATTATGTACAGAGTCCTTATACTATCTGTTTTAAGATTCAAAATTGGAAAAACCCAGGCTGCGCACATCGTTAAAAATGAAGAAGATATCCGAGCGAAATGGATGGATGGAAACAATATTCAAAGCAAAAGGTCCTTTATGAACGTAGATGGGAAAAAAAATTGACGAGATGTGTTACGAATGGTTTTGTAGGGCCCGAAGCCAAAATGTTCCAGTATCCGGGCCAATAATTCAGGAAAAGGCTAGAGATATCACTTTAAAACAGGGTGTCAATAATTTTGTGGCCTCTAATGGCTGGTTACAAAAATGGCGAACCAGACATAACATAACTTTTCGGTACATTTGTGGTGAAAGTGCTGCTGTTGATATGCAAGATGTCAAGCAATTTTTGGAAAAACTACCATCAATGCTAATTGGATATGGCCCCCGGGAAATTTATAACGCTGATGAGACAGGCCTTTTCTTTAGAGCTTTGCCAAACAAAACGTTGGCTCTAAAAAATGAGGAATGTAGAGGAGGCAAACTTTCGAAAGAGCGTCTGACTGTCCTATTTTGTGCTAATATGGCAGGAGAGAAAGAAACACCACTTGTTATTGGGAAGCTGCACGGCCGAGAGCGTTTGCACCAATTGATATTAAAAAACTGCCAGTACATTGGTATTCAAATAAGAAGGCATGGATGACCCGTGAGGTGATGTCACAGTGGTTGACAGATTTTAACAATTAAAAATGGAGTTGCAAAATAGAAAAGTACTATTATTTCTTGACAATGCGGCATTTCATCCACGTGATATGAGTTTGAAAAATGTTGAGGTAATTTTTCTTCCCAGTAACCCGATGTCAGTTTGCCAACCTTTGGATCAAGGAATTATCCAAAATTTTAAAATTCATTATCGAAAGTTTCAAGTAAAAAATATCTTGGTTAGCATGGAGGCAGGTTCGCCAAACAAAAATATAAATGTTCTAGAAGCAATACATTTTATAAAAGAATCATGGGCGAAGGTTCAACGGGAAACCGTGAAAAACTGCTTCCAGAAAGCAATTTTTGACAAAAATAAAAATGTTCCAGCTGAATTCTAGCCCAAAGATCATTTGCCGTTAACAACGCTTGCTTCTATTTGGGAATTATCAAAAACCGTTGGAGAGTTTAGTCACTCTAGTTGCAATGACTTCGTAGCAATTGATAATAATGTATGGACCGAGAGCTCTGAGTTAGAGCTGGACGTTGTAATGGCTGAAAGTTTTGAAACGATTGATGATACTGATACTGTGAGCGTTCACGAAGAAGCTAACCCAATTAACTCAAACGAAAATGCCTTGGGGGCTATTTCAAATTTGAAAAGGGACCGCCCAAGGGAGGTTTGCACCGAAGACCTGGTTGCTTTTGAATTGCTGCAAGAATTAGAGAGCCATGTGCAAAATATTTTCCTTCGAAATAAACAACAAAATTTACGTCGCTCGACAATTTCCCAGTTTTTTAAATAATCAAACAAAAATGCTTTGTTCTAAGTGGAATATTTATTTTTATTTTTGTTATTACGTTATATGAGATATGTATGCATGGATATGAATTTTGGAATTAATAAACACAGATTTTGTGTGAGCAATCTAATCAATATATTTTATTTAAATGAGCAATTGGTAAGCATTTAATTAGTTAAAAATTCAAAACTTCACAAAATAGCTACCCACTCCCATAACCGGACACCTCTCTTGGCCGGACAGAAATCAGCCGACGGTGAGTGTCTGCCCAAGGGAGGTTTCACTGTAATAGTCAGTTCAGTGTCTTGCTCTACCAACTTGCGTTACCTTGCGATATTGTGAAATATATTGTTTCGTGCAACTTAGTTACTCGTTCTATTTGGCGGCTAACAAATGAGCTGCACATGAGGTGCGAATGCAAAAGTGTACTGACGAGCACTTCAGTAAGTTGCATATCATTTTGTGTTGTGATAACAAAATTTGTCCTCTGACAAGAGATTTTTTCAATAAAACTTTGAAATCACCACTGCTTTCTCTTAAAGCTTACAATTATTTGGTGCAATTCAGATAGAACAATCTTTTAAAAAGCACTCGAAGTGTAACCAATTAAAAAGGCTATAAATTTAGTTTGGAAAATTAGTTTTATTCAATTCAAAGTAAAAAATGTGTAAAAATAATACAAAATTAAGAATCAATGTGACTTGCAGGTATTTTGGCCCACTCGGACAATGGCTTTTTCAGCACCTCGGGACTGGTGAAAGTTTTAGTTCGCACCTTACTCTCTAAAATGACTTAAAGAGAATAATCCATCGGATTCGCGTCTGGCGAATTTAAGAGCCATTGTGTGGACGTTATGGAGTTCAGAACGTTGTTTTTTAGCCATTCTTGATTCACTCGAGCTTAGTGAGACGGTGCCGAGTTCTATTGAAACGTATATGATGGGTCACCGAAAAGTTTGTCAGCCCACGGCTTCAAATCAATCTCCAGAATACTTTGCTGATAATATTTCACATTTACCTTGATGCTATAACTGACTTTTTAACATTTAACATATTTAGCGCCTTTAATTTGTCATTATTTTTTAATGGAAAGTCAGAAATTTTTTCTTTAATCCAAACCCGTTATTTGACGATATCTCGCACACTATGTATTCTACCATATATAATATATATATAATTGGTGCTTACACCTTTTTGAGTGTTCATCCGAGCTCCTCCTCCTATTTGTGACGAGCGTCTTTATGCTGTTCCACAAATGGAGGAGCCCATAGTTTTAAGCCGACTTCACATGGCAAATATTTTTTTATGAAGAGCTTTTTCATGGCAGGAATACCTTCGGAGGTTTTCCATTGCCTGTCGAACGATGACCGGTAATAGAAAAAATTGTTTCTTCATTTTGGTGTTTCACGGAGATTCAAACCTACGTTCTCCGAATTTCGAATGGTAGTCACGCACCAACCCATTCGGTTACTGTGTCTTGCAGACTACACAACATTAAAAAAGTGTGTGGATTTTCCAACGCGTTGTCTCCCTTTTTAAAACTCATTTCTGGACTATTGGTTAACTTTTCAGTTGCGCTAAACCAATTTCCTGCTATTTTATCCAAGCCGGCACGGCAACAACGATTCCGGCACATGTATCGATGTAAATAATTTGATGTTTTATTCGCACTCGTTCAAACTGTGACCAGAGATCGTTAAAAGCGTTACTCTATAAATTTAGCAGCTTCTGAAAAATAAAACGGATATTTCCTGGCATCGTTGCAAAAAAGTACGAAATGAAACAAAAGGCTATTATAAGGCATGGAAACATTGCCACAGCAACTCGAAACTAGACACTTTACTTCCATCAAAGGATCTATGGCGTAATCTAAAAAAAAAATTAAAATGCATGGCAAGGAAAGTTCTAATTGTGAGATCGGTATTTATGAGCTCAATAATAATAATTGGGCTGCTTTGTCAAAAGATTATTCTTCTTGTGTTGTTCCTAAAGAGGAATTTCAATTTGTGGAAGCTGAGGAGGCTGATGTTCTGAAGTCTCTGCTAAACATCAAATCCAATGCTGCAGGGGAGGATAGCATTACTCTAAAATTCAGTAAAGTTGTGTGGAATTTAATTAAAGCCCATTAATGCCTATACATAATAAATTACTCCTTTACAAGCTCGTGTTTTCCAGCAATGTGGAAAAGGCTATTATACTATCAGTGGCGAAAGGGTACTATAGGCCTACAAGTATATTGCCAACCTTTTCAGAAACCTATGCAAATTTAATGGCGCCACAAATTGCTGTATTTGCACAGAATAACAGTCTACTCTTTGCATTGCAATTTGCATTCAGACCAAAACATAGATGCAAACAGCAATGGAAAAAGTATTGGACGATATTCGGAATTAATTTTGACAATTCTTTCTTTACTTGATTTCTCTAAGGCCTTTGATTCAGTAGACCATAATCTGTTTTGTATAAAGCTAAAATACAACAAGTATTTTTGTTCCGAAGACAGTTTGGGGAAGCTTATTGCCAGCTATCTTGAGGTTAGAACGCAAAAAATCGAATCCAATAAATCAATATTCCAGCCTAAAGCGGTGCAAGCTGGTGTTCACAAGGACCCGTCCTCGGTACTTCTAAAAGACTAAGTATAGTTTTACTTTGCACGGCATGAATAAGTAAATAATTAAATAAAAAAATTAAATTCGGAATGACTTAGGAAAGTGAAATTGCAATCAGGCTACAAGAAAGACAGAATGTGAATAGGTCTCAGAGATTTTCCATTTTTTTCAATATACATTTTTTTGTTAGTGTTTAATATTTTTGTTAGTGTTAAATCTCTCACATGCCAATACATACAAACAGACATAGTTGTAGTAAGTAGTCCGTTTGGTTTTTATGAATTATGCAAACGCCCTGCGTATTTGAGGATTTCCAAGCAACCGTAAGCGTTTATTAGCACGAGAAAGATTATGCAAATTAAGCAATTTGCCTTTGCATAAATGTTAATAACGTAAATGTATTTTAAAGCATATTTTGAACGCCAGCAGGTTTTTTGCGAACTTCATAAAATGCGGCAAGAGGGGAAAATAGCCAGATCAGTAGGACGCCAAATAAAAGTATGCTGAGAAGAACATCCGGAATTCATGGAAATGACTCATTTTATTGCACATATTTACTTTATTACTTAAGTATCTATGGGGTGTGGACATGCAAATGGTATGGTACTTAAAATAAGTTATATATTTTTTATATCTAATACATTTGGGCGACCAGCTGTACTACAAAAAAAAAACTCTTGAATAGCAGAAACATAAGAGCTCGGAGGGACTATTCGAACGGGTGGTGCAAGAGCTTTTACATTGGAATATCAGACACTCAGTGTTTTATTTTGTTTTTTACATAGAATATTTTAGAAATTTTTGCCATAACAACCGGTTCCATGTTGGAGTACTAAAAAGCGGGAACCTGACCCAATTGTAAATTCGAAATGTTTAAAGAGTAAAAATTTGGTATGAAAACAGAACTAGGTAGACAGAGTTGTGAATCGATGGGTGTGGCACGAGCCTTATGAGCGAAATTTTTAATCAGCTATCACTCGTAAGTCATATCACATGCCGCGGCGTTCCACCACTTCTGTGTGAGTGCATTAAACGTAGGGTCTGTGTAATAGAATCATGACCGCCATAACTTAGTAGGTATAATATGTAGGTAGGTGGGGTAGTTGTCATAAAGGCACATTTAGACCCTTCGCAGGTCCATTGTGATACCACTGGAGCTTATCCTTACTCTACGTGTGCCTTTTCAAACCATTTGGTAGATTTAATAAACGAGCAGAGCTTCGTTAGTTTTAGATGGGCTATATCCGCTACATCGGTTAGAAATGCTGTATCGAGGGTGCACAGCCTTCTCATAGCTAGGCTTTCACACTCACATAAAATTTGTCTGACTGTTTCCTTTTCTTCTGTATTAAGACAACTTCTACAGAAATCGAAGTGCGGGAGTCCTAACCTTCTAGCGTGGCTGCCTATTAAACAATGACCAGTTAATATACCTACCATTTTTCTTATAGCCTTTGGAATAATAGAGTTAATATGGATAATGGAGATGAATCACAAATAAGACCAAGATCACGAGATTGAGACAAGAGTTACATTTTAAATATAATAAGTTAACGAAAGGGCATTCATGGCCTTGGAAAACGTCGTGTGATAACACCGACTCGTATTAAGACATAGTTTCAATCATTCAGAACATTCAAGTCTTCCTGTAAAAAAAGTGTATTCGACAGACAGGACTTGAAACAACAACCAACATAGTGGCAAAAGAAAGGACCAAGAGTGTCACCTTGTGGTACTCCAGAAGTTGTCACAAATGTATAATATTTAGTATTCTCAATTTTAATATATAAGGTTGGCCAAAAAGTCTTGCGGTATTTCCGCAAGCTTGTCTTTGCAAGCGCGTAGTTCTAGTTGTATTCGTCGCATCGGTTCACGCTAGAGCGTTTTGGAAAGCTCTTTTCACGTGCTAACACGTGTTTGATTAATTGTTGTTTGCTTTTAGTCGTTCGTGAGTTATAGCGTCGCAAACATGGAGCAAAATAAAGAGAAAATACAGCATATTTTACAGTACTACTACGATAAAGGCAAAAATGCATCTCATGCTGCCAATAAAATTTGTGCAGTTTATGGACCCGATACAGTTTCCATTTCCACCGCACAACGATGGTTTCAACGTTTTCGTTCTGGTGCAGAGGTGATCGAAGATGCGCCACGGTCCGGAAGGCCTGTCGTCGAAAATTGCGATAAAATCGCTAAATTGATCGAAAGAGACCGGCATAGTAGCAGCCGTAGCATCGGCCAAGAGCTGGGCATGAGTCATCAAACCGTTATAAACCATTTGAAGACGCTTGGATTCAAAAAGAAGCTCGATGTATGGGTGCCACACGACTTGACGCTAAAAAACATTTTTGCCCGTATGGATGCATGCGAATCGCTTCTGAATCGCAACAAAATCGACCCGTTTTTGAAGCGGATGGTGACTGGCGATGAAAAGTGGGTCACTTATGACAACGTGAAGCGCAAACTGTCGTGGTCGAAAAGCGGTGAAGCTGCCCAGACGGTGGCCAAACCTGGATTGACGGCCAGGAAGGTTCTTCTGTGTGTTTGGTGGGATTGGCAGGGAATCATCCACTATGAGCTGCTCTCCTATGGCCAAACGCTCAATTCGGACCTGTACTGCCAACAACTGGACCGCTTGAATGCAGCACTCATGCAGAAGAGGCCATCTTTGATCAACAGAGGCTGAATTTTCTTCAATCAGGACAACGCCAGGTCACCCTGTATATTCGATATGCCTCCTATAAGACGAAGTAATTTAGGTAGAAGAACCCGAATTCCGGATATATTCATACTGCACAAGAGCATGACGACCAAAATAAACGTAAAAGAATTCATATTATATATCACGAACGAGGGAAGCGAGAGAGAGAGATTCAACTAATAATCGCGCAAGTTTGAATCGAGTTGCTTTCAACTTCGATTGTCGATTGACTACCAATGTGTTGGATCTATGAACTTGGTTTACTCTCATTGTTAGACATTGAAATATAAAAATGAAGCCAATGGATTGTGGTGCGCAAATGGGAAATTGAAATTGATACCACCAGAGCCATTGTACTCATTGGTTTCAGGAATAGGGCCAGATTTCATACACTTTTTGTCAAATATCCAACAATAAAAAAATTGCTTTCAAATGACGTCATTTGGGGCAACAAACGTAGTTCGGGCAGCAGTTAATCATTTTTATTTTAGTGAACAAATTTTCGTGTTAACTAAGTAAAGATGTATCATTAACCTTCAGTTCCCTAATCCCCAAGAAATATATTACTTAGTCATAATATTAATTGGTGATTCAGTATTAGCAACTCTTTTATTATTTTGAAACACAATATAATTATTTGATGATTGATATTAGTTACAACTAATTATTACATATTGACATACCTATGCATATCAATTATTATTTGGTGATTAAAATTAGGAGACGATGTACTTTTTAGGAACAAATATTATGGTAGTCGAAAAAGTCTTTTCGTAATTTGTCAACAGATGTTGTTGGAGTCATCTATCTCCAGTGCTACCAATCACATTGTGTCATATCATATGGTGCTAGAAAGGTGACATTTTAAGCTTCATTTAACCAAAAAAAATTAAATTCGGGAAGTTGAAAAAAACTTATAGCTGTTCTAAAATGAGTGAAAATAATGAAGAAATTCGCTATATTTTGAAATTTTTGTATGAAAAAGGGAAGAATCCGGGGCATTGAAATTTGTGAAGTTTACGGAGACGATGCTGTATCAGTTCGCTTCGTTCTGGAAATTTGATGTGAAAAATGCACCTCGCTCCGGTCGACCTATCGTTGAAAAAGTCGATGAAATTATGGAAAATATTGACCAGAACCGTCACATAAGCTGCCATGACATCGCCAAGGCACTAAACATTCATCATCAAACGGTTTTGAATCATTAAAAAAAGGCTGGCTACAGAAAGAAACTCGATATTTGGGTACCACATGATTTGTCTGTGAAAAATTTAATGAACCGAATTAACATCTGCGATTCTTTGCTGAAACGAAATGAAATCGAACCATTTCTGAAGCGAATGGTAACAGGAGACGAAAAGTGGACCAAATACGAATAATGTGCGAAAAAGATCATGGTGCAAGGGTGGTGAAGCTCAACAAATGGTCGCAAAGCCAGGATTGACGCCTCGAAAGGTTATGCTGAGTGTTTGGTGGGATTGGAAAGGAATCATCCACTTTGAGCTGCTCCAGCCTGCTCGAACGATTGATTCTACACTTTACTGTCAACAACTGATGAGATTGAAGCAAGCAATCGAAAAAAACGGCCAGAACTGATCAGAACAAAGGGCGTCGTCTTCCGTCAGGACAACGCTAGGTCACACACATCTTTGATGGCTCGGCAAAAACTGGGAGAGCTTGGCTGCGAAGTTTTGATGCATCCACCATATAGCCCTGACCTTGCACCATCGGACTACCTTCTGTTTCGGTCAATGCAGAACTCCCTTAATGGAGTAAAGTTGTCTTCAAAAGAAGCCTGTGAAAACTACTTGTCGCAGTTTTTCGCACATTGTTTTACACTGATGGAATAATGTCTCTAGAAGAAAAATGGCAAAAGGTGGTCGACCAAAATGGTACATATTTGGTTGAATAAAGTTTATTATAAATATAACAAAAAATGAGTTGAAGTTTGATTAGAAATACGAAAAGACTTTTTCGACTACCCAATATTTATATCTGGTCAAATCATTTTTTTAATTTACAGATACAGTGCCAAATATATCATAGAGCAGGCTCACTGTTACCAATGGCAGATAGCAATTACAAATTTATTTCATGGACAATTCAGCACAAGAAATTGATATGCGTTGTTCACATAACAATTAACTAAGGAACAATTACAAACTTTATTTCTTGAGCACAATCAATTGATTATGTTGTTTAAAACTGCACTTGATCTGCTGCCATCTGATGATCACAAAATTGTAATCAGGGCTGATAAGACACCTTTTGACCAACATGCAAGACGTTTTAATGTACCAACTATTGATGAAGTTGCCATCGTTGTAGTTGGAGAAAACTTGGGATCTCGTGATATTGTCGTAATGATCAATGAATGTTAATAATAATAAAAAATTAATTATCTCTATGTTTTGTCATTGAAGCACCCACTTTATAAATATTTGTTACCTTTAGGTTCCCACTATCACTATCCTTTCAGATTATTTTTCAATCAGGTTTGAACCTTAATGGGGGAGTCTGGTTTATGAGGTTTAAAAATTGCATCCCTTTGCGATTTTTTTTAAGAAAAAAATTAATTTAGCACTGCAAAGTTTTTTCTATCTTTTAACGAATATTTAAAAAGTAGAGCGCTGCAACGCTGGAGTTTCCAACTGGCATAAAAGATACAGCTCGTAATTATTATCTAAAGCAAAAAATTCAAATGGATTTCTAATTATCATGATTTTTTATTCTAGATGAACTAAGAAAACTGTGCGAAATTCCAAAATTTCAAGTTTTTGGAGGTTTTAAAGAAAAAAATGCCTTTCTATAAAAAAAAAATTCACTTCAACTTGGTATAAAAATCTTGAAAAAATTTTTTTTATCTATTTTGTTAGTTCAAATAGAAGAGAATTTAATACTGAAGGGAACATCTATTTATGATTCATTTCAAAAGGTTCATTAGTTTTTTTTCATTCATGTACGCCAGTTCAAAGAAATCATAAAAATTAAAAGTCGAGAAAAGAAGATAAAGTTTGTACTATAGCTGTCCGGTCACAGCGTAACTACCTTTGGCTTTGTATCTACGGAAATATTGAGAATTAGGCTCTGTAGCTTTTTGTGCACAACAAATTCATAAATTTTTGCCCCTCACATGTCTCCGAGGCACGTATTTCACGTTAAAAGTATGCAATCATTGATACCACTCACAAATGGTCTTAAGAGATGCTGCTTTTGATTTGTATGCAGTTAGAAATTCGCTGAAAATTTTAGCTGACGTCGAAAACCGTAACGAATGGCATACCGGATTTCTTGCTTCGTTGGTAACGGAATTTCTAACCACCTTTCATTAGTAATTTTACGTTTTGTCTTCTCCATTCTCACCGATTTTTCTGAAATTTAGCATCAAATATTTTAAGAGTATTACGAAACGAATACCATTTTCGATTTTTTTCAAAAACATATAAAATATAATCAATTCACCGAATCTGGGTTATTCCCTTCATATGAGCAATTGCCATTCCTTTGACCTTCCCTTCACCAAACTTGCGGTACACCCTTCACCCTGCACGCATTAATGGTCAACTGTAGCCTTTCAACCCTAGATGAGTGCATTCGTAATTATTAATATTCACCACAATACACATAGGTATATACGCGAAATGTGTTTCCAAGTGAGGAGTCATTAATTAAGGGCTTCCCATTTCCATTTAAACGAATATGCGTAAGTACGTGCGTATATTTTCGCTACTCAATTCATCTGAAAGGACTCAAAAATACTATAATGGCAAGTGTTGCATAAAGGCTGCGTGGAATTGGGGAGCGAATTAAAGAAAACAATCTCGCAATAGTTGAAATCACAGAGATTTGTGCGTATAGAAATTTGTAAGGAAGTATATCGACTAGTATTTGGATGAAAACGCGGGACGAGACGAACCACTAATGTAAGTGCTGGAAATGAAAGTGATGGGTGAGCCAGATGTACAACAATTTTTACGCTAATCGGCGAGATACTTGCGCTCGTTATATAAATCCACAGTAATTTCTGGGACTCATACTAAAAATACTATTTAGAAGTGACGAGGAAAAAAGCTGTTGAATATTTATGACACCATAACAAAAAAGCTCGCGGGTTATTCACCCAAAAATTCAACGTCCACTTTCAAGTCTTTCTGAAGCGAAGGAGGCTATCCTGAGGAAGACAAATACAAATTTCGGAGATGAAGGTATCTGAGTCTTAGGATGATCTTAGAAACCAATATCCGGATATAGTAATTCAAAAGAGCACCAATTCTATAAATAAGATTCAAAACGGAACTTTCTAAAAATGAATTGAGTGGACGTTTCTGAAATGTGCAGGAATATATTTCCACCGAATATACTATACTATATTCCATGGGATAACCGATGATCATCTTTCTTGTACGATATTTATGTACGGTGTTATAAATAAATTGATTTCGATTATAGTTTCTGCTTTCAAAGGCCTATTCTAAGAGTTAGCATTTTAAACTCCCCGCTTATACTTCAATGACTTTTTTTGTACTGCCTTTAAAATACGTTTTATAACAGTTCAACATAGTAATATTAGTAGTAGTAGGGCACACTACTACGGAAAGGTGTTCATATTGTCGAATTAATCAAAGCACAACAGAAGCCTTTTGAATGCCAAATTATGTATGAAGAAATCTTATCGAAGCCTATACGAAGTGAAGCTGGCGTCTTCACAAGGCTGCAGAAAGTCTCCGACCAGTGTGGCTGTCCTGGGAGATCAGCGTTCATACCAAACTTCGAATCCTTAATTCAAATATAAAGTCTGTCCTTCTCTATGCTTGTGAAACATGCTGTCAATCAGAAGAAACCGTTCAAAAGCTGAAAGTGCTTGTAAACCGCAGCCTGAGGTTTGGTTCCTGAACATTTGGTGGTCAGACAATTGGATATCGAATGCTAACTTACACCGACGATGCCACTCGCGCAATAAATCAGAGATGTGGCTCGGTCATACACTATGCATGGAGTGCACGGATGTTAGCAGGCAGGCAATCGACTGGAATCCGCAGGGTTCGCGGAACCGAGGCAAATCTAGCGGCTCATGGCGCCGTATATCGAAAGTGAAATAAAAGCTGTGAACAAAAACCTGACGTGGCAGCATGTAAAAGCAAAAGTAGGGAACAAAACGGAGTGGCAAAGTTTTGCTTTAGCCCTCAACGGAGCTCGAGGAACTAAATATAATGAAGACAGGGCACCTAGAAGGTTTAGTAAGGGCGAACGCTCTACGGATAAGATAATTAATTATTTCTGTTAAAAGTGTTATTTGTGTTTAAAAGTCGCCAGGAACACATTTTGTCATATTTCATTTACACTTTATATGTAAAGTCGAGTTTTGTTAAAAAAAAGTAAATGAGGTGGAACAAATGTTTTTCTGAAATTAACATATCCAAAATGCTATAATTTGTTTCGGGTTTCAAGAACTCCCTTAAAGAAGTAATAAACAGTTACCCATAAAGCACGCCAGTAGGTGTGTCAGGCGATACAAAATATATCATAAAATTGCTACATAAAGGAAAACTCAATAACGCAGACTTCTTCTTCTGATCCTCAATCCCTCGTAGGACATAGGGCATCACAGAGGAGGAAAATAAACAGGAAATGAATAAGAAGGAGAAGTTTATGCTTAGGACAAATGATTATTTTTGTAATATTTATATTATTATTTAAAAACGTTAACAAAATCTATACTCATTCGCTCCCTCCATTCGCGTCTACTTTTGTTAATGTTTGTATTGGTAATTAAATACTAAATTAAGTACTATGTAAATACGCATATGCACGAATTTAAATGAGGCAAATTGTACGTTGTTAATAATATATAATTTAATCAAATACGCAAAGGTTGTGGTCGCAGTAGCCGACTGATGGGCGATGTCAATCCTCCGAGAGAATTTCTGTTCAAATAAAACCATCTGCCGGTCGGAGGTGACATAAAAGCGTAGAGCTCTCTATTTGTAGAGCAACATTGAATTGATAAAGAAAGTCTGCCAGACGCCAAACAAATGGCACGAGCGCCTGCCTATTACACTGTACAACGAAATTCAACTTTTCAACTTTTTTTTCAAAACAAAATCAGGAATGGTTTTCCAACGTAATAGTGTGATTGCATTATATTTGGCTGGAAACTTACAACCAGCGAATGTTCGTTAGCTCGAGCACCTTTAAGTAAATAAAGCTTTTGTTTATCGCACCAGTACTCGTTACAATGATACTGGCAGCATCGCGGAACGTCATGGAGGTGGTCATCAAAAGACTGCAACGTCACGTGAAATAGTTCAAAAAGTGAAGAATCCGCCGCATACTACAAAATTAGCTCAAAGTCAAAGCTTAGAAGATCCAAAAGGCGTATGATCTCACACCAACAAGTCAGACTTGAGAGGACGAAGGAGTTGCTTCGCTTGGTCGAAAGGCGGTCAATTTCCGAACATTATGTTTTCTGAGGAGAAAATTTTTCAAATTGAGCAATTCGTAAACTCCCAAATCGATAGGGTTTATTTGACCAACCGTTCATACGAGAATTTGAGTCATCAATTGGTCATCAGAAGGCAGTTGTTTTGAAGCCGTGAGCAGACAAACATTTCGGTGGCAGACCATAGACGTTTCAACACGACTCGGCGCCACTTCACCAAACGCGAGTGACCCCAGAATGGCTAAAAACAACGTACCGAACTTCTTAACATCCACATAATAGCTCTCAAATTCACCAGACTCAAACCGATGGATTATTCTCTTTGAGCCAGTTTGGAGAGCATGGTCCGATCTAAAAGATTTACCCGTCTCGAGGTGTGTAGGCCAAAATACCTGCAAATCACATTCGGGTAGCTTGCGATTCGTTTCTGGACCGTTCCAAGATCATAGTCAAGGCAAAAGGTGGTCATGTCGAGCAAAAGTAAATTGATTCGTAATTTTGTATTATTTTCACACATTTTTTAATTTGAATTGAATAAAAGCAATTTTCCAAAGTAAATATATGATCTTTTTAATTGGTTACACTTCGAGTGCCGGACTCTGTATAGTGTGCCCAATGGCCGACATCTCGACTTACAAGGTATTTTGTGTCCTACTATATATTTTTGGAGTAGTTAATATTAGTCCTTCATTTTAAACGATGGCACGGTGCTATTTTCTTTGACAAGGACGGAAAGTTTCCATTTTTAAGGGATGTAGGCGATTACAAATTTATACCCCTTCCATATGAAATACAACTTATTTTACATATTTCAGATTTAAAGATCTTGTGACATGCTTTGGCGTTTTGTAATCGGGAGAGCATTATCTTTGACTGCCCCTCCCTGAAAAACTGAAGACATTAACTTTTAAAAGGAGTTGATGACAGATATTCTGTTTGCCAGATATTTTTGAAATTTTCTTTGTTGCACAGGGCTACTTATACTCGTAATTACTTATGCATACAAACGTGTGCTTGTGTGAAAGCACTAAGCGAACTGTTCCTCGCCCGTCTTCAGTAATACTCGTAATTATGTGGGTAATGTTAAGAAATGATGTAACTCAATTAATTAATTTGCAGCTTCTCAGATATCGTTGACGCTGGTATTTCAAAAGTTATGGGATGGTGTTTTGTATAAGTGTTGTATGTGTACATATGTATGTATATAACTTGAAGGCTACTGATTGCCAAGAAGAACACTGCTAGTTGTACTCGTACTTCGAAGCTCATTTATGAAAGCGCGTTCATAAATTTATTATTTTTGATGAAGTAACGGAATGTTTACTTATCAATTATTCGGATTTTATTGAGTTGTATATATGTGTGATCCAATTCTGTTAATCTGATTACTAAAAATGTATACATTCAGCGGTTAAGCTAAGTAAAATATTTTAAATTTTTATTTTAAAACTAGCAAACACGGCCCGCTTCGCTGGTCACACTAAAATAGAATAGATATGGTCTAGAACAGAAAAGATATGGTTTTCATATTATTTATTTCTTTATTCTTTATTCAAGCGCTTTGGCATAAACAATATTTTTTGTTTTTCTATTTGTTTTTGAGTAAATATATAATGTTGTTGGCTTCCCAACACGTGAACAGCCAACGTATAGTTGACCATGGGTGAATACTGGTTCTTCTAAATTCATCCCGCATATTTCTAAAGTTTGCCCTTGTGATTTATTGATAGTTATTGCAAATGCTAACCGAATGGGCAGTTGCAAACGCTAGAATTCAAATGGCAATTCAGGTGGAATCATTGGAATTCTTGGTATTAGAACGTCTTCATTCTTGAATTTGCCAATTAAAATAGTTGCTTGGATAACATTATTCATGAAGCGTTTGACTACTTCATTTTGTTCTTGACGTTCTTCTGATGTCGCGTTATTCCGGGCATTTCTCATGCGCCTATTATTATTTGTCAAACGACCAATATGATTACGTGATTGTCTTGGCATTTGTACTGTAATAAACATGATTGTAATTATGGTATTCTGAGATTTTAAAACATGTTTTTTTTTCAATTTTGTGGATTATATTTTCGATGCATATGTGTTTAAAAGCCCGAGTCCACATGGTCAGGATTATTTTATTTTGTTGTGATTTTCTTAAATCATCTCTTTTCTTCTGAAATTTGTTGACAATTTGCATGATAAGACTATTAATTTTTTCATCAAAGTGAAGCATTTTTCGTGCTCTTCTTTTGCATCCTTTAACAATTTCTTTTGTTTTTTAAATTTTTTTTACCATTTTTTTCACTTATGGTGTATCGTAGCTTATCGCATAGAACCGAAAAAATAAATCTACAAAACATAATTTCATTTGAACATTCGGGTTTCACATCAAATTCCCAAATTTCGTAAGAAATTATTCGCTGTTCCAAAATCCACTCCGAAAAAATTCACAAAAAATGTTTACACTTTGCACTTACGTCTTCTCCTTATGGCGTCCAAATCAGAAAGAAATATTGACACATTGTAACTCACACCGTCAATTTGACAGTTCAGTTCCGCCCCAAGCGTTAAAAAAGTAAACGACATTATGGCTGGTTCAAAAGAACGCTGTACGCGTTGCCGGTGTTCCGAATTACAACCAAACTTTACAAAACCCATTTTCAATACTTACTTAACAATGTGCGTAAGTTTGGTTTAATTCGGTGCAAAGAGACGTATTCGTATTAAAGCACTTATCAACAGCTTTCATTTGATACCCATATTGTACATACACAACCAAAGGTTACCGGGGTCCACGTGAAAAATACTCTGTACTAAAGCATTCGCCAACATCTTTTATTTGATATCCATATTGTACAAACACATCCTAGGGTTACCCGAGTCCACGTTTTGGCCTATTTCTCAAGACCCTGGTATATGATTCTTAAAACTTCAAAACACAAACCTTCTCCACATGTGTCTCTTCAATGTGGCAAAGTTTGGTTAAAATCGGTTGAGCCATTCTCCGTAAAGTTCATCACAACGCGAAAAACGGCAGAATTTTTATATATATAGATTTTCAAAAATGTTTAATCTCTGTGCCAGTTTTCGCAATATTTTAATTTAATTGAGACAATCCGCTTTGGTAAAAACGTTAAATTTCTATATTCAATCCAGCAATTCTTAGGGTGCGTGCATGTCAGAGATGTGATAAACGATAAGGGCGTCGATAATAGCGAAGCGTAGAAAATTAATGCATGTATTTTAATAGAAGTGTGCATGTCGGAGCAGCGCGCTAACTCACTCTTCGCTCGCTATCATCGATAAGAGCGTAGACATTGTAGGTTAGTAATTTCTTCGCTATTATCGATGATGGACACAGAAGATTTTATAAGTGCAGTATTTTTAGAACCTGCAATTTGGGATCAAAAAGATCCAAATCACCACAACAGGTTCATTTTGGATAAATTGTGGCAAGAGATATCCAAACAATTCAATACAACAAGTAAGTGCAATAATATGTATTCATGTTTTTTATTGTAAAATTGTTGCTCAAATATCAATAATACATAGTAATTAATAATAATAGTAACAACAAAAATTTACCGTTTACTTTCGTTTGAGCATGTACAAGTACATATTTCTTTTTGTTTGTCGCATTAAAACGATTATT
Organism: Anastrepha fraterculus; assembly: GCA_037575425.1. Taxonomy (NCBI): domain Eukaryota; kingdom Metazoa; phylum Arthropoda; class Insecta; order Diptera; family Tephritidae; genus Anastrepha; species Anastrepha fraterculus. The sequence goes on along the minus strand of JAYXIM010034161.1, from coordinate 21,583 downwards.
TTTTTGTTATTGTGTCATTATTTCATATTTATTAAATTAGATTACAGTTTGAATATATTGCGAATATTTTCTGCATTTTGATTCTGTCGCCCTACAACAGTTTGGTTTAATGCAATATTTCTAGGTACTGAAGTCCAGTTTTAAGTCAAATGGTTCTCAATTCCTTCTCTATCAATAATTATATTATGCAGTAAGCAAATGCACTTAATTATAGCGTCAGCTAAGGTTTGATTGGCTGTAGCTAAAATTCTCCATTTGGAATAAATTATACCAAAAGCACATTCAACCGTTTTTCTCGCCCTTGGAAGCCCAGCATTATAATATTCCTTGTCCGCATCTAATCCTATGAGGATTTAATAAATAAGGTAAAAGTGGATAAGCTTCTTCGCCTATAATTACAAAAGGTGCAATGATGTCAGAATTTGCTAACGCACAGGCATCAGGAATTTTGAGTCTTCCGTCGGTTAAATATACAAATAAATTCGAAGCCCTAAATGTTCCACCATCACGCTGTTTACCATAACCACCAACATCAATGCATATAAACTTGTAATTAGGCGTCCACTAATGCTTGTAAAACAATAGAAAAAAATTGTTTATAATTGTAGTACATTGTTTCAGAATGTGCAGGGCTTTGTACACGAACGTGTTTCCCGTCTATACTCCCAATGCAATTAGGAAAATCCCACAACTTTTTGTATTCCTCCGCAATTGTTAAAAAATCACTTTCGTTTGGAACTTTCATGTGGATGGGATGAAGCACTTCCCATATAACGTTAACAACTTCTTTTACAATTTGTCCAACTGTTGAAGCACCCATTCGAAACGAAAATGCTAAACTCCGAAATGATTGACCAGTTGATAAATATCTTTAAAAAAAATTAAAAAAAAATTTTAACAAAATAAATTTTAAAATTTGCATTATTGTTTATTTATTATTGTAGTGCCCGTAGTTCGCAATAAATGGACTACGTGACAAATATAGAAATACGTTGACAAGCATTTCCAAGCCATAATCAGGTTCTGCTCAATTGGCGGATTACAATGGTTCGTAGCAGTATTTTCATAATCTGTCCTTTTTAAAAGATCAGTTTACTGCCAGGAAATCCACCAGCAACTTGCGAGCGATAGTTGAAGATGAATCTATGAATTCTTTGATGGATGAAATTTTAAATGATGATGAAAGTGAAATGCAAAATTCTATTTCAAAAGAAACGAGAGAAATTGTAGCTCCATCATTTTCACGCCAACCTTTAAATTCTTCCCCAAAACCAGGAAAGGTCAAGCGTTCACAAGAAGGTATTGGAAATGCATTGCTTGAAATGGAAAAGGAAAAACTTCAATTTTTGCAAGAAAAGAGAGCAAAAAAAGATGAGGATGACGAAGATCTTTCTTTTTTAAAAAGTTTATTGCCTCATCTGAAAAACATTACTTCATTGCATGAAGTAGAATACAGGATGAAAGTATTGCAGCGGACACATGAACTGGTTAATAAATTAATACCTATTTATATTGAATGTAACACTGAAAACACCATGGCTAGATGTGACAATGCACAAAACAACGAATATCCGATTTAGATTTACAATATTCTAAATGTTTAAAATATTTCATTTTTTTTTTTTGTTATTTACCAATGAATATGTTAATTTTTCTCCAATAAAATTATTCGTACGTATGTACCTTATTGTAAGCATCAATCGCTCCTCTTGCAAGATTGGTCTGTTGTGGCAGTTTTGCCAATTATGCTGCAGTCGATCCGAAATTTGAGACAGAATATAATCGAATGTATCGCTTGTCATTCTCATATATTCGAAAAACTTTTTTGGATCCTGTCTCAAACTATTATAGAGATGGTGAAATTCTCCGAGTTCTAGTCTTGCTTGGCTTATAGGATGCGCCGAAAATTGACGTTTTTCCCTTACAGTATTATGTATATGATAATATGCAGCAGTAGGTGTCAACAACAACATATTTTCTTCCTCTGAATCACTCATTATTATAAATATTATAGCTCTTCACTTTTCAAAACTTAAATTGCAAATGTAACTAACGCTCTTCTCGCAGCTCTGTTTTATACACCACACAAAACTAAAGCTCGACGCTATGCTTTTGTCGCTGCTCTTATCGACGCTCTTATCGCTTATCGCATCTCTGACATGCACGCACCTAAGTGATTAACTTGGGCTGTGAAAATATTACCAATGATCGAATAAAACTAAAATGTGTAAATGGGATCGTTAAACCCCGAAGTCCATTCATCGAAAACTGTATACATATATAGTATTCCAAAAAATCGCTTGCATTAAAAAAAATCGCATGCAGATCTTTTTTAATTCCTAAACACATCGACGACTAGGGGAGGTTTAAATAAAAACAACTATTTCTGCAGGATAACTAAAGTTATGAAAACAATAACAAATTTAAGCATCTAAATGTCATAATGTTTTATACTTACTTTGCTTTAATTTTCCATTTACTCCCATTTAAATAGCACCAAAGTATATAATTTATTGGCCTCTTGCTGTAACAGCTTCAGGCGGATAACTTAAAAGTTGTTTTAAAGGCTGGCAAAAAACCAACAAAAACGGAAATTAAACGCACTTCAAAAACAAGAGAACGACTATGGTCGCGTATATACTTATGTATGTATGTATAGAAAACACTCTGTATTCTCTGTTTGAGTTTGTATACAGCGAAGCCTGGAAATCTACGAGTACGAGTATCTTGTTAATTGTACTCGGACATGAACACAAAATGGGCTGCCACCGGATATTTACAGCTATGTTCAGAAAAATAGGAGCATCATATTCTAGATTGAGAAAGTATTACTTTACAACTTTGCGTAGAATATTAAGCTATGCTTTTGATGTAAAAATCTGATATGGAAGAAAATACTCAACACCTCAGCCAAAAAGAATTGTGAAAAATTAGCAAGAGTAGTGAGCCACTTGGAAAGTGCACTTTGTTGTACTAATATTGAATGGGATTTAAAAATATGTACCCAGACTTTTCCTAGAGATTTTCAATAAAAAGTCGCTTATTGTGATACATTTTTATGAATTTTGTAGAGAGTTTGGAGATTTGGGTTATGCCGCTTTGTGGTTTATAAAAATATACAAAAATCAATTATAAACAAAATTTAACACTTGATAATTAATCGCGCTCGAATTAATTTGAACTTTTGTGTACGCTGCACTGTTAGAATCCCCTGTAAGATAGCATGGGAAATTTCTTACTGAATGATCGTTTCGAAACCGATGTTGGCCATGTTCGCTGGCAAGTCTTTCCATACACACATAAATTTCCCCAGAACCAGGGTGCAAATCACATTTGACACACGTTTTAACAATGGATGGTGACAGGTAGATGCAACTTCGGACGTATTGCATCAGGACAGTAACGGACGTTGAGCTTAGTGATAGGTAGGAGGTTTAATTCCCCTTAAGAGGGGAGGCTGGTTTATAAGGTCAAAAAAATCAATTTTTTTTTTTTCGTTTTAAGCGATTCCTAATATATTTCAGAATATTCACACAAAGTTACAGAGCCTAATTCTCAATATTTCCGTAGATACAAAGCCAAAGGTAGGCGAGCGTTAGGTAGTTACGCTGTGACCGGACAGCTATAGTACAAACTTTATCTTCTTTTCTCGACTTTTCATTTTTATGATTTCTTTGAGTTGGCGTACATGAATGAAAAAAACGAATGAACCTTTTGAAATAAATCATAGCTTGTTCCCTTCAGTATTAAATTCTCTTCTATTTGAACTAACAAAATAGATAAAAAAAAATTTTTCAAGTTTTTTATACCAAGTTGAAGTGAATTTTTTTTTTATAGAAAGGCATTTCTTTCTTTAAAACTTCCAAAAAGTTGAAATTTTGGAATTTCTCTCAGTTTTCTCAGTTCATCTAGAATAAAAAATCATGATAATTAGAAATCTATTTGAATTTTTTGCTTTAGATAATAATTACGAGCTGTATCTTGTACGCCAGTTGGAAGCTCCAGCGTTGCAGCGCTCTACTAATTTCTATGTTAAACATTTTTTTCAACTTATTTTAACCAGTACAAAAATTTGTTATACTTTTTAAATGTTCATTAAAAGATAGAAAAAACTTTGCAGTGCTAAATTAATTCTTTCCTTAAAAAAAAACATCCCAAAGAGATGCAATTTTTAGTCTTACTCTGACGGGGTTAGGCTTTCGACTCCTCCTCCTCATAAAATTACATGCACGTTCTTTATGCAATGTTTCTTTTAAATAAAATCCATACAGTTTTTTTCTATGGCCCAAAGACCTTGGACAGAAGCTAGTTTCTATTTTATTTAGACAACTTTTGCCAACACCAGTAACAGTCTATCTTTCCACAATCCAAGCCTGCATTGAAATACTAAACCATCTACGTGAATGGCTGCATTTTGCACTCCTTTTTCTGAATGTATGGTGTTAACATTACTAGAGAAGAGCATAGAACTCTTTTGATGGCGACAACTTTAATGAAGCAAAGATTCCAAAACAATTGCTCATGTCATATCATAAAGACTACAATGCCCGTTCGCCCTTCCCGCTCGGTGGTGAGCTCGCTAATATGATTTGTGCTATTGAGCAATTTGATGCCTTTGCGCCATGCCCCACATCCAACGACCATACCGAAATGTTATATACCAAGATCTTTAAGCATTCATTAGGGAGCTTAAGTTGGGGCGTAAGGGTTACAAGGATACAAACCCAATTTTTTTTGCGTAGTTTTGTATTTATCTATCCATCTCCACATAACTAGGTCCACTGTCCATTATACTCGTACAAGTATAAACTAAAACTGATTTTACATAGCTTTTTTTAATCCCATTTTGGGAAATTAAGTCCGAAGATATTACCTATGTGAACATATTATATGGGTGCATAGACTTGACATTTTGCTACGATGACTCAAAAATTATTTTCCATTTACTCCAAGGTTATCCCTTTCTGATTAAACAGCCCTGATGGTAGGTAGGTAGGTTAGATGGTAAGAGTACCACAGGTACACTACAAGTAGAACTAGAGTGACGTTTTCAAACCATAATGTAGACCACTACCTGCGAAATGCACAACTTAATGGAAGAAAAACCATCTACAGCCAGCTAGTGCTATTGATGTAGTGGAGGAGAGAAACAGCATGTAGGCTGGAGAACTGCCTCAGGCTATCCTCGAAAGGCACACTAAGGAACCTCAAGCGCCTGGCTGCCAAACTCAGACATTTGAAAAGAGGGTTCAACAGTCTCTTTTTCGGCTGGATCCACACAGCTTCTGCAATGAGGTTGTATGGAAGTCCAAGCTTCTCTGCATGAATCCCGTTCACCGGTTAATACAGCTGTAAGTTGAGAAATGGAACGGCGGGTATCCCCAGCACTTTAAGCTTCCTACTTCTGACGTATTCAGGCCAAAGTATTTTTGAGAAAGGTCACGATAAGATAGACTCCATCTGTCCCGTGCCTTTTTCAGAAAGAAATTGTGCTGTTTTCCTTTAACAACGGTTAAAGGGCACACCGATGTCTGAGATGTGGACAACTGAAATCGGTTCCGTCGACCACTTCCTGGCAAGCTAATCGGAAATTTCATTTCTCCCTATGTTCTTTACCCTCGAACCCAGATAGGGGAAATGTTTCCTGCACATTCGAGACATACGATCTCCTCCTACGGCCCTAATACTTGAAGGTCTCCCGAGAGGCGACCACCATTAGAAACAAACTTTTCCTATAATTTGATCTTTCATGTCCACAAGGAACAGACAAAACCACACAAAACCTACTCATATCTGAGCGGACAGCCTCTTCTACTTATCACAATAAACGGAATTGACATGAATTGACGTCCAACAATGTGTTTAATTCGAACTTAAAAAAGGAGCGCGTACTTGACAGAATCTAGAATCTATGATGTTTTTCCTAGCTTAAAATTCACCGACGCCATGCAATATTTTACTATCCATGTATCTGATGCCTCGTAAAAATGTCAACACCCTCAATTTACTATTTTCCACTTCACTATCAGCTTTCGTACTTTGTAGCTGTAGCATACTCGTCGACGTACATACATAAGTCCATATGTATGTAAATTACGTGGAATTCGAAAATACATAGGTACGTGCAGACTAGCACTGAGTGGAAAATTTATTGTTCATAAAAGAGCTGTTGGGCATCATTTTCGCCGAAAGTACAGCGATAAAAAAATATAACCAAAAACCCTTTTCGTATATTGAGTTTAGTGATGTGTGTATTGATTCTAATATAGAGAGATTCCATGTCAAGTATTTTGGACATCGTCCATGTCGGACCGTAATTGAGATACACAGAAACGCAATTTATTTGCTAAGTTTCCCAATCAACAGTTGATGATAAGATCTCGAAATATTTCTTCACTTTAAAAATATCTGAATAAAGATTTCTTCTATGAATTAAATAAAATTGATGTATGTATATTCACATTTAGCACATCTTGGGCTAATAAGGCCATTTTTCAGTAAGTCCTAATTTCTATATTACGACTTCTAATTCGAGAAGTTACAAATGCTAATTTTATAGGGTAATTAAAGTTAAAGTCTGGGTCCAAAAAACTGTTCTCAGAAACCTCCACCCTTAAATTAGGTTCATGGGTTATAAGGCAAAACTGCTTTAGGCAACTGAGTAGTAAAGTCCTCTCTCGACGAACAAAACTAACACTCTGCAAGGCTCTCATCATACCCGTCCTAACGTATGGCGCAGAAGCGTGGACGATGAAGCGACGCTTGGAGTGTTTGAGAGAAAGATTCTGCGCAAGATTTTTGGACCTTTGCACGATGGCAACGGCAAATATCGCAGACGATGGAACGATGAGCTGTATGAGCTTTACGACGACATAGACATAGCGCAACGAATAAAGATCCAGCGGCTACGTTGGCTGGGGCATGTCGTCCGAATGAATACAAACGCTCTAGCTCTGAAAGTATTCGATGCGGTACCAGCTGGCGGTAGCAGAGGAAGAGGAAGGCCTCCTCTGCGTTGGAAAGATTAGGTGGAGAAGGACTTGACTTCACTTGGTGTGTCCAACTGGCGCCGGTTAGCATGAGAAAGAAACGACTGTCGCGCTTTGTTAAGCTCGGCGAAAATCGTGTAAGCGGTTATCGCGCCAATTAAGAAGAAGAAGATTGCTGTGTTGGGATTGAATCGGTAAATAAATAAAAAAATAATTAATAAAGAATTCGATGAAAAATGGATTTTAATTTTTGGATGATACCTTGGAAGAAACTATCAGAACAAGAATGCTTGCGAAATTGAAGTACGAAAAAGAAGACAATAAAGTTATTGAAAACAGGGATGTAAAAGCAGAACTTAATTCAAAGAAGCTGATAATATATTGGATTGATTATCGCAATTTAAGTTTTTTTAATACTAATTCCGATGTATGGTGTGAAAGAAATATTATTTAGAAGCCAAAAAAGTAGTGAAAAGTTTAAAAGTAGAGAGGAGCATAATTAATTCAACACTTCTATGCATCCGTAGCAAAAGACGAATAATTAGACAAATTCTATTATAAGTTTTATCTGAATGTATACATCTTTTTCCGGACCTTTAAAGAATACAAGTGATGAAAATATATATATATATACAGTAGGTGTAATCGATTATTGTAATGTTCTTAGAGCTTTGCATTTTTTTATTATTATTTACATTGTCACTAGTTAATAAATTATAAACTAACGAACAATTTGGATTTAATTTTGTACAATACAACTAAATTTAAAAATACTGCGTGAGTTGGTGCGGTTTTTTTCGTTTCAGCCTTCAGGCTTCGCTATTTACATGGTGGCGTAGTCTTTTCATATGAGACTTAGCGTTGATGTTGATCGAATTGGCAACTGATTCGATGCCAAGGTCGTGTTCGCTATCGGTGTTGCGGATGTACCAAGGTGCATTAACAGCGCATCGTAGTACCTTATTTTGGAATCTTTGTATGGATTTTATGTTGGTTGAGCTTGAGCAGCCCCATAGCTGGATTCCATAGGTCCAAATTGGTTTAAGCACCTGCTTATATAAAAGAATTTTATTGTATAGGAATAAGGGTGATTGGTTGCCCAAAAGCTAGTACATATTTCTAAATCTAATATCTAACTCTTCTCCTTTCTTTTTAACGTGAGCATTCCATATAAGCTTGGTATCTAGTGTCATACCTAAGTATTTGGCGGTGTTGTGATACGGGATTTGCACGCCGTTTATATGTAGTGGCAGATATTTGATTTTCATCTGTGTGAAGTCTAAATGAACCATTTAATGGACTCGGAGATTTTATTTAAATAAATTTGAAGGTTTTGATTGAGTCAGCCTGAGTTTCTCCTACCGATAAGATGGCTGTGTCGTCAGCAAAAGTTGCTGTGGAGCAATTTATGTCATTAGGTAAATCACATGTAAAAAGAATATAAAGAATGGGCCCCAGCACGCTGCCCTGTGGGACGCCAGCTTTAATTTCCTTAAGTTCGGAATATGTGTATTCGTATTTTATTCGGAAAAAACGATCGGAAAGGTACGATTTTAGAATATTAAAATATTGTTTTGGTAGAAGCGCATTCATTTTGTTGAGGAGTCCAACGTGGCAAACTTTGTCAAAGACTTTAGACAAGTCCAAAGCAAAGATTTAGCATTAAGAGTTGGTCACAGTTGACGAGCGATTTTGCAGGTAGCTTCATTACGCCATCTTTCGTTTGCTTTCCTTACGATTTCTTCAAGGATAAGTAGATTACATGTTTGCAAGGGTATGCCTATGTCATTGTCTATGTACTCATCGGTCAACTTGGTGCCGAGTCTCGCCAGTTCATCGGCTCTGCAGTAACCCTCAATGTCGCATCAGATTAAAATAATTAAAATGTACATACAATACATTCATCTGTGCTTATTGAGACAAAGACTCTACTCCGAACTTTACTATAAGCAATTAACCAGATTAAAGCAGTCGACTGACTAGATGCTTACAAAATGGGCGAGTGAGATGGTGACCATTGGTCATACAAATCTTCAATAAAGCGCTAGAAGCTCTAAGAGACTAGACATGACTTATGGCCCTCCCTCATTTGAAATGGTGTTTTTTGCGTGTAAAACGGATCGAAAAAAGATTTTTGTTTTGAATATCTTTTTTTATTTATTTTTTTTTTGTTTTGATTTATTGTTAAAAAAATAAAAAATTTTTAAAAATGGTCTTCCAAAAAAATGTATGTCGCTGGCGTCATGGATTCCGGGGCTCACACGTATCTGAAATCAAAGAGACAAAAAGGTGCACAACGATCTCACAAAAAATATAAAATTTTACAAAACGGCGGAGATGATTTTTCATCGTTTTTTTATCCTATTTTTTACTTTATGGCTCAAGAAAAATAATAAAAAAATTGTTACCAAATGATCGTAGTTCGTAGGATAACGACATCAATTCTACGTCATTTAAATTTTATTTATCAAAATCGGTTCAGTAGAACCGCCAGCTCGAAAAACGTGGCGTCAAGAAAGTTTAAAGTTTTCGGTTCATACAGATCTACTCTCTTTTGAGCATAACGCGGCATCAATATCAGAGCGGTGTAGACGATGTTCATCCCTTTTTAATGCATATGGATATGGATTATGTCCAATTGTAATGCTCATAATGGACATACTTTAGAATTTGCATGAAGTGATCATTAAAAATGGAGGTGGCGAGATAATTAGCGCCTTCCATAGTATGCGTCCCAGCGTGAATGTACTTTGGAGCAATTATCCACAGCAAAGAATTAATGACTCATTATTATTTTGCATATTTCAGCGTAAGCACCTCCGAAGCAAATTTTCTGAGGACAGTACTATATTGGCTTCAGCGCTTGTATTTAGAACATTGTCAGGGGTTTATATGGGTGCACGAAGTCATTGACCGTACCTTTTGCAACAGATTTTTGATAAACGCACCAACTGCTCTCACCAGTTGGGCAGTTCGCATGTTGTGGGCTAGTCTCAGTAGAACTTTTATGGAAATATGTGACCCATATTGCGTTCGCATATCCTTTGCCACCGATGCCTTTATTTCTCAATGAGAACTGCTTTTGAAGTTTTGCTGTAGAGGTTGCGTCATTAAAATGGCTATATCTCAGCAAATATTCAGAGTTTCGAAAAATCGTTTGGGGACGATATTTTTGAATATTGACTCTACATAAATAGGCAAAACAAAAATCGATTTTTTTTTTTCAAATAAGGCGAGGGCCTAATATCGCACAAGATGTTTAGTCCAAATTTGGCGCCTATGACCGTTTCAAGCATTTGCAAAATTTTTTTATAATATGATACAAAGCTGCTCTTGAGAGAGTCTACTATTTCTCCAATAGGGTCGGGAACTTTTTCAATCATAACATTATGATGTTTCCTTGAAAACGGGCAAAAGTTATCGAACCCAACGACGTACGTTATACAACTAATATTCTTCAAAATAGGACCCTTGAGCTTCAATACACCGCTATTAGCGGTCCTTCCACAGCAGAAAACATTTTTTAAACTCATCCGCCGGAATCGCGTTCAATTTGGCTGTCACAGTTTTTTGGATCGCCTCGATGGAGTCGAAACGCCTCCCGTTCAGCTTTCTTTTCAGACGCGGGAACAAGAAAAAGTCCAGTGGGGACAGGTCTGGGCTGTAGGGAGGGTGGGGAAGCACCGGAACCCCCATCTTGGCCAATGCAGAAGTGCAGAGGAAGGCGGTGTGCGCCGGCGCATTGTCGTGATGAAGGGTTCAATTGTTGACGAGGTCGGGCCGAACCAGGGCGACGCGGTTTTTCAGCCGAAGGAGCACTTCTTTGTAAAATGCCGCGTTTACAGTGCTTCACTATCACACTTTTAAAACAGCTTTCACGCGCGGAGCGATGTTGACTGCACTGCTGTTGCCAGCGAACTGGGACCGGTTTCTAGTGGAAGGTCCAACGATAATTTTCCCCCACCAGCCGATTCAGTTGCCCGCTTGGCTAACGCTCCGTGCGGGAAGGCTCATTACTTTTCAATCCAGCACTGTATATTACATCTAATAAGGATGATTCTAACAGCATACTTATGTGTCATACATTCATAGCTTTATCGTCAAAATAAAGCGAAAAACTGTTCAGCACCATTTACTTGACTTAAATGTGTCTAAGATAACAATCGACTGTGTATTCTGCACCATCTTGGAAAATAACGAAGGCAATAATTTTGATGGCCGCCGTAGCCGAATGGGTTGGTGCGTGATTACCATTCGGAATTCACAGAGAGGTCGTTGGTTCGAATCTCGGTGAAAGCAAAATTAATAAAAACATTTTTCTAATAGCGGTCGCCCCTCGGCAGGCCATGGCAAACCTCCGAGTGTATTTCTGCCATGAAAAAGCTCCTCATAAAAATATCTGCCGTTCGGAGTCGGCTTGAAACTGTAGGTCCCTCCATTTGTGGAACAACATCAAGACGCACACCACAAATAGGAGGAGGAGCTCGGCCAAACACCTAACAGAAGTGTACGCGCCAATTATTTATTTATTTTTTTAATAATTTTGATGTTAATATACCAAAATATGTAATGCCATAAAAAAATGGACAAATCATTAAAACAGTTCCAGAATTCTAACTAAGTCTGAATTTGTATTGCTTGACAACGCATAGCCAAATACATGGATCACATTTTGCTTCCAACTTAACTCGCTTGACTCACTTTGCCCATTTGCGTGTTCTCTTGTGTGTCTTTATCTCTTCATTAAGAGTCTTTTGTGTTTGAATACATTTATACCATTTATACCATTTGCGCCTTTTTGTTTTGCCACAGTGCAATGCCGGCAAATGAAATGAGTACACAGAGTGCACACAACTACGAACGCACAGTTGAACAGCTTTAGAGCCACCAAGCCTTTTGTACTACATGACAGTCGCATATTGAAGGATATATTTCACGTCACTAAGTTACTCATAACACTGCGAGTATAATGTAACACACGTACATTTCATCGCCTGCTTAGGCCACCTCTTGCCATCCTATATATCATCAATTAATGCACATCCGTCGCGTCGGCTCGGTTACTTCGAAGTCGGTGATGCAAATATTCACCAAAATCTGAACTCTTGCTTAGAAGCCATATATTTTGCCTATAGTGTTGTATATAATTTCCGCAGCCGACTCGATGAAACTGAGTGCGAACGTAAGATTTTGAGTGGAGGCTGCGCAAACTCGAGTAAAAACAGTTTGACCCAATTGTTCACCATAATTTTCTGTTGGTAAGTGCAATATGGATTTTTTATATGAAATTAAAAAGGCGGAAAAGTGGCTAAGCAATGCTATATTTCAGACTGAACAGAAATATCGAAACCTTGCATGCTTACAAATTGCACTGATTTAAAAAAAGGAAGACTGCTTACTGAAGATAACTTTACAATTTTTTCTAAATTACAGTAAACTTTAGCTTTAGAGCTCCGAGTTACAAGAATTATTACTCCACGACACATAAAGCACCTTAATAGAAGTAAAGTGCACTCAACTGACACTCATTTCGTTGCCAGTCAAAGTGTTAAAGTTAATTTCTATCAAAGCAATAATTCTAAACACCTTGGTAATTTATGTTGGCACTCCTTGTCTATATGCAAACTTGTAGCCTGCGGGTGTCGACTTTGCCAACGGCTTACATACTCGACACATTAGAACGAGCGATGGGTGGTTAATGACCTGATAAAAATTGCGGCCATAACTCGTTGTTAATATAACATATAAATACAAGGGTCGTTTGAAAAGGCTGGGCAAAAATAAAATTTTCTTAATTGTTTGGGTTACATTTTTTTATTTTTCGACATAGTCTCCTTTTAAGCTAATACACTTCGTTCAAGGCTTTGTTGATCCCTTCCGAATAATATGATAATAATAGGATTTGCCTAAATCTGCTAAACGAAAAACTATTCGTTTTTGCAATCTCCTTGTTTGAAAAAAATATTTCCCCGCCAGCCATTTTGTCAAATTAGGGAACAAAGCGTAGTCCAAGGGATCCGAGGGTGGCGATGTGAAATGAGTTGGAACCATTTCTATTCTATTTTTGAAACCACAACTGCTAAGGCGTGAGCTCGACTTCCTCGACTTCCTCGATTCAAACGAATTCCAAACACAAAAAAATGAGCCGATCTGGCTGAAACTTGATGTGTGTTTTTCCAAGACCTACTACTAACTAAACATCTCGCTCCATACGGGTCAGTAGTGGGATCTCTCTAATTTCGCATGGACTTTTTAAAAGATCCTCGTAACATCTCCCTTTCTATTTGATTCATTAACAGATATCCCTGGAGGAAGCCACACTGCCATGTCAACGAAAACTGGATATGTTCGCGATATGGAGCACCTCGCTGTGATTAAATTCTAATTAAAAAGCAAATGCGACGAAACGAATTTTTGAAGAAGGCACTCTCTACTTTGATATATGGACTTGTATAAAGGCAAACAAATTAGATTTGCTATTTAATCAACGAGAAGAGACATATAAAGACTGCCAAGGTTGCTCACGATTTTGTTTCGTTTAGTTTTATGCGCCATTTAATGGTCGATTCGGAGATTTTATTTAAATAAATTGTAAGGTTTTGATTGAGTCAGCCTGAGTTTCTCCTACCGATGAATGGTGTTCATTTTTAAGATCAACTATAAACTTCTTCTTAACTGCAGGAGTATATTTTAAATATAATTAGTTTGTAGCCCGAAATATTGAATTCCACATAAGGCCTAAGCTCCGTTTAGTAAAGCTTGCCTTTATAAGAATTTATTACAAATTTTGCTCACTCTTTAACAGCATCACATAGCAAATAAATAACATAACGATGTGATTGTCAATTGTGAATACACTTTTCCGACGATCTGCTCTGCTTTTCTACTGGAATATTCATTCGATTCCTATTCTAAACCGGTACAAAATTTAGTTTGTGCGGATGCTAATCCAGGTGGCGCTGCTTTAGGGCGGAAACACAACGCAATATATCACAACCCGCGAAGAAAAAGGTTCACCCATAGGTTCCATATGCAATAATAAAAATCGCAATTGTAAATTATTTGTATGTACAGCTGTTGTCAGCTAATTAGAAACGCTCTCTTTTGATAAACGCTTCATGAGCATAATATTAAACTGTTTAAATTTACCGTTATTTTTTCTCTTAAAATCATTTGCATTGCTTTTGTTACTCTATTTACTACCCAATGCGCCTAGTTTTGTAGTTGTGTAATTGAAGTACCATTAATATTATCCAACGCAGTGCATGGGTTACTTAGTTCAAGGTAAATAAACTGAGACAAGTAATTAGAAACAGTTGTTCAATGGAAGCATATTCGGCAAGTTGTGCTATTTTAATAGTAATATAATCGACTTTTTGGTAAATTGGTTGTTTAAAAGCAACTAAAATATTCGTCTTCAAGATGTGTAATGGGAAAAAGCAGCAGCTGTACACCTGCCCTGCGCAGCTCCATTTTTGACTTTCGTAAGGCTGGTTTTTAACGCCTTAAAGCATATCTAACTTTTTAAGACTGTTGACAATGTTCCACGTAAGAAAAGGCCCCGGAAAACTTCAGCAGAAATTGACCGCAAGATAGCAATCATCTCCAAAAGATACCCAAAAACGACTTCCACTGACATCCAACGGAAAATTCAGGATCAATATAATTTCGAAATATCCAAGAGGACAATTGCTCGGCGTCTGGTCGAATCTGGACTGCATGACAAAGCAGCACGCAAGAAGCCCCTTCTAACCAAGATACAAAGGACACGGCGAGTAGTCTTTGCGAGATCCCATTGGTCATGGACTCCAAATCAATGGAAATATATCGTTTGGAGCAATGAAACCAAGATAAATCGCATAGGCCCAGATGGTAGAAGGTATGTTCGACGGCCAATCAACCAAGAATTTAATCCTCGCTACGTTTCGTGGGTAGTGAAGCATTGTGGAGGATCAATCATGGTGTGGGGATGTTTCGGGATACGTCGATATACTAAAAAATGTAATGTTGACGTGGACTGAGGAAAATTTGCCTGTTATATGGAAGTTTCAACAGGATAATGATCCAAAGCACACGGCAAAGTAGACGAAACAGTTTTTCGACGAAAATTCCATCAATGTTTAGGAATGGCCATCATCCAGTGCGTACTTAAGCCCAATAGAGCATCTCTGGGATGACGTTAAAAAAGCCGTGAGTGCCAAAAATATCTCAAATATGGATGTCCTTTTTGCCGAAGTAAAAACGGCATGGCAAGCAATACCTGTGGCGCGCTGTCAGAATCTCATTACATCAATGCGCAATCAATGTGAGGCAGTGTTGAAGCAAAAGGGTTATGGAACCAAATACTAACATAATTTTTATGTTGATCTGATAATACAATACTGTTTCCAATTAGTTGCCCTATCCAAATCGTGCATTTCACATGTTTTAAAAAAATATATATATATTTAATAAAGAATTGGGATTAAATTGTTTTCCACTAGTTTCTAAGTTTATCATATGTTTAAATAAAATTGGCAAAAAGTTATGAAAATACGTGTTTAAAAGGAAAATGGAAAATTTATTTTGAAATAAGTGTCGTTTCTAATTAGCTGTCAATAGCTGTATGTGCTGCACTCAGACATTAAAGAACACCGGCGTTAACAATTGAAAAAAAGGA
The DNA here is from genome assembly GCA_037575425.1 of Anastrepha fraterculus. Classification (NCBI taxonomy): domain Eukaryota; kingdom Metazoa; phylum Arthropoda; class Insecta; order Diptera; family Tephritidae; genus Anastrepha; species Anastrepha fraterculus. The sequence goes on along the minus strand of JAYXIM010034161.1, from coordinate 5,935 downwards.
GAAAATCCTGTAACAGAACAGCAGTTGGAGGTTGAATGCTAACTAAAAACAAATGTTATTGCTTTTTATTAAAGTACTTACTCAAATTCGATCAAATTCACACAGTTAGAAAATGCAGTTGACCAAGGATGATAGATTTAAAAGTTTTGCTCTTTACATGGTGAAAAGATTTGTAGAGTATACCATTACTCCGCTCTGAGCGAGTTTGACAGATATGTCGACGTCATTCGTTTTGTGTTTCACTAAGCTAAAGCTAAATTTTGTGAAAAACAAACCGAGTGACGTAGAATCCAAAGTTCCCTAAAAAAAAATTTTGTTTCACCATACCTAACGAGCAAACCTTGGCTCTTTAGCTATGGTAAAAAAGAAAATTGTGGGGGGAGCTTCGGCTGCCACGCCACCTGGCGGATTCGGCAGCCCAATTATGCACGATCATTTCACGTACATTCACACACTCGTCCAATCAGTCGATGATAGAAACGAAGTGTCATTGGCTAATTTTTTTCACATATCACCAACACAATCTCAGTTTTTTGTAAACACATCCCATCAGCTGATTCTGTAAAATTTGCTCAGAGTGAAATAACGGTATGTTAAAAAGAACACCTTCTCAATTCTCACTCGTATATATGTACAATAAAAATTCGCTATTGCAAAAGAAACTGCCGAGTCACAGCATTTTACTCTCAGACCTCAGTAGAATAACCAGAAATATATGTATGTAGTATCGGAATATGTACCTTAGGAGTTCACATGCATAGGTCTTGAGTGATATTCGGGATCCTGTAATACTTAGTGTGCTGATTCCGCGTCAGTTTCTGCCTTAATCAATCGACGGTCTGAATTTTGAGATTATTTCAAAAACCGTTTTTATATCAGCTCGCAAGGCAAACACCTTCACTGTGTAGCAACGTCTCCTCTGAATGTTTGCTGGTATTTAATTTTGCCTCTGAAAGGGTGATGAGGATTATGTCACAAATCTACTAAAGTTTTCACCAGACACTAACTCATTCCGTGACCAGGGTGACATTGGAAGATAATGCGGCTGATACCAACTTGTAATTATATTTTTTAGGCAAATTTTTTTTAAATACCAGGATAAAGTTTCGCCAACAGTTTGTATGAAAAGCTGTTTTATTCTCTCAACTGGCAGATATGAAATCCGCATTTTGCCGGAAACAGAAAGAAGACAATAAATTTGACGCTTTCAAACTTTCACGCAAACTAACCTAAAGGGGTAATTAACTCAACGCTGTTTGGGTTGAAAAAGTTATGTAAGACGTGCGGTGGGATTTGCTCCACTCCACAACCTAATACGACTTAAAAGAAATGAAACAGGGCCACTAAAGCGTAATTGATTCTGCTTGAGCAAAGCGACTTTTATATGTACAGACTTTTACACTACAGTAACAGTAATAATATTAGACACTTACGAAACTACTTCCAAACATTGAGCTAAAACAAGGAAAAGAAAATTAAGATTAATATAGAGCTTTAGTTGATCTGGCTATTTTTTTTTTTTTTTTTTTTTTGTAGCAGCTTACTAAACCCTGTCAGTGCGATGTAGTACTAGTCGTCTTCGTCTAACTCATTTAACGGTAGACCCAGGAAACGTGCTGTTGCGAGAAGTTGGGAGGGGGTGTTAGGTTTGATGGGGCATGTGAAAAGGTGGTTGATGATAAGTGGTTCACTAGACAGGGCTAGTTTACTGGGGCGGCAGCCCTTGGTGGGGAAAAACACGAGTCATTCCGGTAACGTAGAACCGGCTGCCATGGGAATGATTTAGCTGAAGTAAGTCGCTACGGTTTGATTCATCAATAATCGAGTTTTTGTTGTAGCCGAATACAGTGTTGAATTGGATTTGGATACCCGAAATAATAAAGATATTGTCCTTAAAGGAGAAACCTGCGATTAGTAGCCTACAAGCTTCCCTATTGCCAGTACTTCCGCCTTGAAGACACTGCTAGTATTAGGAACACGCACAGAGTTTTCAATTCTAAGTCTATGGGAATACATACCTGCCCAACACCGTAATCTATTTTTGAATCATCCGTGTAGACTGTTGTGCCTTGTTGCTTAGAAAAATACCCTTCTGCTACTCCTCACGAGATGGAAAGAGAGAGACAAAATTCCTATTGAATGGCACCGTTGGGACGATGTAATCAATCCCCCCGGAGGTGAACTGAATTTGCCGCAATAATAAACTGGCATAACCATACGTTTTTTCCTTTCATCGATCCGCTTCATTTAACCTAAATACACTCATAGTTGTCATCTTATTTACATGTAATATTGGAATAACATGTGTCAGTGCATTAAGAGCCTCCCTAGGATATGATCTAATTGCAACGACAGCTTTTGCTCAGACTGATCTGTGTACGAGTATTCTGCCAAGCTATTTGATGTTGCAATTTTCTCCAAGATTTCTCCACCAAACTACCGAACCGTATGATAAAATTGATCATATAACCATCTTATACAGCCTTATACCTTACGAGTACTTTAGGTTGAAAACCCAGTATTAAGTGTGAATAAGAACAAACTCAGTACCGCTGTTTTGGGAACTTGACCACTGCGAACTTTCTGCAAACGAAAAGTCGGCGCTAAAGAGTATTTAAGATGAGTTTCATCAAGGGTTGTCCTGGAGCTGGAATCATTTTGTGGTCCTAGCTGATATATATCTAAGTGGTTAATAACAGAATGTATATACTCAGAGCGCGCTAAGTACTGGGATTCATTAAGGGGCATCAGGCAAGCAAAACCGAGTGGATATGACTAATTCTAGGTGTTTTACAGGTTTGCCTTATCGAAAGTCGACTGCGTTTGCATTTGCATCATATATGTAGGTCTGCCTGTATGAAGATTAACGGCATCTTAGCTTACATTAACCATAGAGAGATAACCTACGTCTGAGAGACGTATGCCTTTTTAATTTTTCGCTCTCCCTCTCTCGAATGTTTTAGTACCATGTTGCTGTTTTTATTTTTCTCAGTCGTCTACAGTAGCTTGCTGGTAGCTGGTTATTTTGTTGTGGTAAGTTCGATACTTTTTGAGTTTTGGCGATAGCATACGTCCCGGAGACGTATGGTTAGCTTTTGTGTGACTTTTACACTCAATTTGAATAAATTTGTTTCGATCGTGATTTCGTTTTTTCATCAGTTAAACCAAGAACAATGGCCCGAAATGGATGCTTAAATGACACTGAAATAAGTACGTATTTGCAAGGTTTATCGGACGATCCGCAATCATCTATTAACAGTGAAACAGAAAATGAATTATTTGAAGATGATGTTCAGAGCGATGTCGAAGATGAGGAAATCGCCAGTGAAGATCGTGATATCAACACAGCTTTATTGGAGGACCAAGTTACAGGATCTTCCAATTGTGTTTCTTCTTCAGATAGCCGTATTCTTACGTTTTCTGAACCTACTATTAGAAGCAAAAGTAAGTACAGCTGGACAACGTCGAAAGGTAAAAACGTTGGCAGAGTTTCTTAATCCAACATTGTTCGGACGGCAAGAGGTCCTACTAGACAATGTAAATCATTGCTTGAGCCGCTTTCCTGCTTCAATGCATTTTTTACCGACGATATTATTCTGGAAATTGTAAAATGGACAAATGTGGAAATATCCCTGAAACGTAAAGATGGAATGACGACAGCAACTTATAGGGATACAAGTGAACACGAACTCCGCGCTCTGATTGGAATTCTCGTTTTGACAGCTGCGTTAAAAGATAACCATCTGGCAACCGATGAAATATTTGATAATACCTACAGTGGAACGCTATATACTTCAGCTATAAGTCGCGATAGGTTTAAATTTTTGATTCGATGCCTGCGAATGGATGACAAAGCATTGCGACCTTCTCTTCAATCTAATGACCGGTTTTTGCCTGTCAGAAAAGTGTGAGATATGTTCATTGAACAATGCCAAACCAGTTACACACCGGGGTCGCATACCACAATTGACGAACAGTTGCTGGGTTTTCGTGGCCGATGTCCATTTAAGATGTACATTCCCAATAAACCAAATAAATATGGGATCAAAATATATGTCCAATGCCATTCCATACCTAGGCAAATCTACTAATACTAACAACGTCCCTTTGGGGGAATATTACGTGAAGGGATTATCCAAACCAATACAAGGGACTTTTCGCAATGTTACATGTGACAACTGGTTAACGTCAGTTCCACTGGCAAAGAACTTGTTAAAAGAGCCGTACAAATTGACTATAAGGTCCAATAAACGTGAAATTCCAGAATTAATGAAAAATTCACGATCGCGAAAGGTTGGAAGTGCCAGATTTTGTTATGATGGACCTTTAACGCTTTTGTCCTATAAACCAAAGCCTTCTAAAATGGTATTCATTCTCTCATCGTGCAACGAAAAAGGCAGTATCGATGAAAGTAGTGGTGAGCCAGACATGATTTTGTATTATAACCAAACAAAAGGAGGAGTCGACACGTTCGACCAAATGTGTTCAATAATGTCGTGCTCAAGGAAAACTAACCGTTGGCCTATGGCAATATTTTAGGGACTGCTCAACATAGCTTTCGTAAATTCATACGTTATTTATTGCCACAACCTGCAGTCTCGAAACCAAAAACTGGTCGAAGAAACTTTATGAATACTTTATCCAGTTCGTTGACATCGCCATGGATGGAAAGGCGCTTGGAGGCCCCTAGTTTGAGTAACGCTTTGAAGCGAAATATAAAAAATGCATTGCCTCAACAGGTTGAAAGAGACAATAAGAGAGGCAGAGAAGAACCTGAACCAAAGAAAAAAAGATACTGTTCCTATTACCCTTCAAAAATAAGGCGTATGTCTAAAATGGTGTGTGTAAAATGTACTAAGCCTATATGCGGGGAACATAAAAATGAAGTGTACAAAACTTGTACCTGATCTGACCGAACTTTATATTTTTTTTTATTTATCATAAATGTTATCTAAATAAGCTTAAAAAGCGAAAGAAATGTGTTCAGTTTAGTCCTAGAGAAAACTGTAGTTCCTTTTATAAAATATTGGTTTTTTTTTTTTGTTTATTTTATTAGAATACTGAAAATGTGATTTTTTCTTACATAATAAAAAAAAGTTTCTCCAAAAATGCATTTAAAAAATAAGGAAATATATAAAGAACCAACGACAGTACAAAAAGGTAAAAAATATTTCCAAAAATATTGTCACCATAAAGAAAAACTATGATACGCCCCACAGACGTATGGTTATCTTCTCCGTAACTTCCAATAGGGTTATCTCTCTAGGGTTAAGGCCTTAACAGTGCCTTGAGTGCGGGCTGGTGATGTTGTTGGTTGGGTTACTCAACCACTTAATATGCCATAAATGTTAAATCAAACCCTAAAATTCATTGACAGTAATTTGTACCATGGCGCTGTAAAATTTAATACAAAGTGCTCATTATATCCTGCCTTAAATTAAAATCTGAGAATCTTTATACAAATTAAAATAAAAATACCCCATGACAGGCGATGATAGCATTCAACTTACAAAATAATTTTCAACTCTTATTTTCATTGAAGTATAAAGCGGCTGTATAAATTCTCGCGCACATTCATACAGATCCGCGAGCATAAATTTAAATAATCCCACATATCTACGTATACGCAAACTTTTGTAAAAAACCAATCCCACAAATTTAATTGCTTTGGTTTGCACTGTTAAAATTATTTATTCTCGCAGTTCAACGGGAATTTTTTCATGTCAAGTGTGTCACCACTGGTTAGCCTTTTGATGTCAAATAGTAGTTTATCCAGAATATTTTCCGAAATAATAGCGGACGCACATCGAAAATTGTTATTACAAGCTTTTCACATATCACTCGTGCGTGCATGGGGGTCCGTTAATTCATATATGGATAGGCAGGCGTATGCATGCAAGTGTGTGAGTAATTGAAACAGTGGCTGTTCTGAAAT
>JAYXIM010034160.1:0-27476 GCA_037575425.1 Anastrepha fraterculus | reverse complement strand
TTGGCAATTTAGTTGTAGCTCATTTCAATTTGATATCCGAAAGGAGAAACTTCCCTACTTATTTATACATGCATGGGAGCAAGGCATACAAAAACGAAGTAATGAGACTTCTGCTGTAGAATATTTTATTTAGATTTAATACACAAGTATTTGCTAAATAAGGTTGAAAAGTAAAGCACCGGTCCAGCTTATCTAAGAGCTACCTATAAAATGTTAAATTTGAAAAGGAAAGGATAGTTTACAGGAAATGTATCTTTTATACTTAACCCAATGTCAGTTTTTAAATTCAAATATTTGTGTGAATTATAGGTATCGGCAGAATACAAAACAAAGTTTAATTAAAACAAAAAAAAAACGAAAAAAAAACTTGTAGGTAAGGACACCTTTAATGGTATATACGAGAGGTGCCAAATATATGTCGGGATTTGCCAACCCTGGTGTTGCAATCTGGCAACTGACAGCTGTATCGCAAAGTTTGACATGTTTTGGCTTTTACGTACTCAGAACGTTTTGAAATACCAGCGCTATTTGTGTTGTTTACAGTAACTTAAAAGATTCATCTCGGTCCAAAACTGGAATTAAATCGTGAACATTTTCGTGCGATTATTTTTTACAACTTTCGACGTGGATTAACTCAGCAACATTGCATGGATGAACTTAATTCATTTTTTAGCGATGAAGCTCCATCAAGGACCAGTGTTTATCGATGGTATGGTGAATTCAATCGTGGTCGTAGTTCACTCCAAGACGAATTTTGTGGAGGTCGTCTAAAATCAGTTGTTGTTCCGAAAACCATTGATGCTGTGCACGAACTGATATTGCAAGATCGTCATGTGACCTATCGTGAGATTGAGACAATCTTAGGCATTAGTGGGACCAGCATACATTCAATGTTGCATAAACATTTGACTGTCAAAAAAATTTGTTCGCGTTGGATCCCACACAATTTGTCAATCGCTTAAAAAAAGGCTCGTGTCGATTGGTCGAAGGAAATGCTCAACAAATACGATCGCGGGGCTTCGAAACACGTCTACGAGATCGGGACAGGTGATGAATCGTGGATTTACGCGTATGAGCCCGAAAGTAAACAGCAGTCGACTGTATGGGTGTTTTAAGATGAGCCAAATCCAACAAAAGTTGTTCGCGCACGAAGCACTTCCAAGTAAATGGTAGCCTGTTTTTTCGGAAAAACTGGACATGTCGCAACCGTACCACTAGAACAACGCAGAACAGTAAATTCTGAGTGGTACACAACCATTTGTTTGCCAGTTGTCTTCCAAGAAATTAGGAAAATCAGTCGCCAAAGACGGATCACTCTTCACCAGGACAATGCGAGCTCTCACACATCGGCTCAAACAACTGCATTTCTGAGCACCCAAAACATCGAATTAATGGGTCATCCGCCAAATAGTCCTGACTTGGCACCGAATGACTTCTTTTTATTCCCGTAGGTAAAAAACAAACTGAGAGGTCAACGTTTTTCGACACCTGAAGAAGCGGTTGCGGCATTCAGAACACATGTTTTGGAGGTACCTCGTTCAGAGTGGCAAAAGTGCTTCGACAATTGGTTCAAACGCATGCAAGAGTGTATAGGTCTTCATGGAGAATATTTTGAAAAACAATAAAGTGATTTTCGATGATTAAAATTTGTTTTTGTTCTCTAATCCCGACATATAAAAGGCACCCCTCGTATCCTATATCCTTAAATTATCTTTCACTGAACCCAAATCTATGTTCCTTCTAATCCTTTGAACACAAATAGAAGTCTAACAGCACTTCTCGTCGACTGAGATGAATAGTCTAAGGATCTAACCGTTTCACAGTTTGCGCGGAATGAGCCGACGATTTGAAAAATCCTCGCTTTTCCTTCCACAATTCGAGTAATTGCTTTTTTTTAATTCAGCTCAAACACGAACGTGTAGGTAGTAATATTGACTAACAATTTGGTAATCTAGATGTACACGATCCCGCAAATATCGAAAAAAGATAGGATTTTCGGGTTGGTTCGGTGAAGTCGATACTTTCCAGTGCATAAGTTGGCGCTTAGTTTCAGGAGCACAAAGGAACACAAATAAAAAACCACAGCTAATCATGCTATTGTTATCATTTCCAATAAATTTAGGTAATAGAAATCAAAGTCTCAGTACAAACTTTTTCTCAGCTGCTGGTTTTTCAAACATGAGCTTTTCCTTAGCAGGGCCTATATTGTTATTTACACTTTGTATGTTTAAGTGCTACTTGAGTTTATTTTAATATTGCAACACTAGTATGAAAAGAAAAATGGTATGGAAGAAAAATGCTCCTCTAGTCATTTTTAATGGTAATCTAACTGAGAATGAACTCTGTCATACGAGTGCTGTTTGGCTTACTTCAACCTAATTGAAGCACTTATATTTGTGAAAAATGAAAACTAATCCAGAAAATTTCCGTATCACGATTCTCTGTGTCTTCTTCTTAAATTAATAACAACATACCGATCAACTCGCTCCAGTCGACCATATCTCTGGGTCGCACTTTGTTGCAGGATGAATTTCGTAAAAAATGTGCTGCTGTGTACTGATGATAAAGTTGGTTTTGGCGCTTACTGTAAGAAACCAAAAGTAAGCATTTCGGCTCGTCTACCTAATAACCGTAGCTTATTTCAGATTGGAATTCTAGCCATTAATGAGGTAGCTAGCTGTCTTGTTAGGCAAAAATGTTACTACCTTTAGAAAAGTCTATATTTATTCCGATAGCCAAGCGGTAAATAAATCTCTTGGAGGGTTGTCACTAATTCCATCATTGCTTGCAAATGCCGGGCATATCTTAATGCCCTCTTTCGGACTAACTAACACGAAGGATGTCTTTTTACTTTAGCCAGGCCAAGAAAAGCAAGAGTTTGTTAAACGTTGAAATATAAAGCTGTTTAGTTGCAGAAGAAAATTCTGAATAATAAGATAGAATTAGTATACCTTCCTCAGTCATTTAGTGAAGCAGGTCAATATCGTTCGAGTTAAAATATTGGCATACGGATCGAAATGGTTCATTAAGGTGGTAATTTGTTGTATACGGTGTAAAAACAGAGGCCCCAGTGCTTGATACTCGAGAGGGAACATTCAATTTTAAGGTAGAATTCCGTATTAAGTGTTCCAGGCGCTGTAAAATTTATCAGCTGAATAACACCCTGTAAGCCATACCACCAGGAGGGCTTCAAATGGAATTCTAGATCAAATTCCACCAGACGAATTGTGCTAGTAGTCGATCTTATGAACCATAGATCAGATTATGCCCAACATTTGTCTTCGCCTAGCCCGAATGCGAAGATTGACGAGCTTTGGACAACTGTTGCAGGTGGGAGATTATTTAGCGAGTTCCACCGACTCATAAAACAAAACGTAGGTAGCCATTCATAAAAATAAAAAAATATAAAATTTGGGAAAAAGTTCAATTTAGTTAGAGTTCCATTTATCGAAGCACTAGCAAAGTAGACCGTCCGGTTAAGATCAATATGAAAAACATCATAACTACGGTAATAAAACATGAAAACATTGAAATCTATTCTCTGAATGAGAAAATGGGCAATAAATTTTGCCGGAAACCAGATAAAAAATTAAGAAAAAACTGAACAAATGTAGCTATCTTAAATAATCTAATTAAACGGTCTTGATTCATTGAATGAAATCTGGTCAAAAATGTTAAGAGAACGCAGAGCAAGACGGAATACTCTTTAAATACTTTTTGCAATCGGTTTGTGTAGATGTGGTGATATTTTCTTCAAGTAAAGGGTCTTTCAAAAGTGATGGTTAGATGTTAGTAGTGATGATCTTTGGCACGTGTCGAGTAAAGAGATTTACAATTTGACCCGATTTGTCGAGAATAAAAAAGGACTGGGTGACCAAAAATTGGACAACTCCTGATCAAGTTTCCACATTGACATCTCGACATTCTAACAAATTACGCCTTGAGGAATCGTTTTTTTGGTGGACATTACCTGTAGACGCCCTCATGGGGGATATTTAAATCATGTAATTTTTCACATATAATTTTAAGAGCCGTACTTTGAATAAAAATAAAAAGCTGAAAGAATCTAAACTTTTAAATGTTTTACTTTAAAACTTTGCTGTCTTTTGAAAGACCCTTCATATATACATAAGTATCTATATACTTATACATTAACATTTAAAAAATTTCAGCATTTTATAAATAATTTCAAATCTATTATATTGGGTAGTCGAAAAAGTCTTTTCGTATTTTGTCAATAGATGTCGTTGGAGTCATCTATCTCCAGTGCTACCAATCACATTGTGTCATGTCATATGGTGTTAAAAAGGTGACATTTTAAGCTTCATTCAACCAAAAAAAAAATTAAATTCGGAGAAGTTGAAAAAAAGTTATAGCTGTTCAAAAATGAGTGAACATAAGGAAGAAATTCGCTATATTTTGAAATTTTTGTATCAAAAATGGAAGAATGCCACGCAAGCCACCAATGAAATTTGTGAAGTTTACGGAGACGATGCTGTATCAGTTCGTGTAGCACAACAATGGTTCGCTCGCTTCCGTTCTGGAAATTTCTATGTGAAAGATGCACCTCGCTCCGGTCGACCTATCGTTGAAAAAGTCGATGAAATTATGGAAAAGATTGACCAGGACCGTCACATAAGCTGCCATGACATCGCCAAGGCACTAAACATTCATCATCAAACGGTTTGAACCTTTTAAAAAAGGCTGATTACAAAAAGAAGCTCGATGTTTGGGTACCACTTCAATTGTCTGTGAAAAATTTAATGGACTGAATTAACATCTGCGATTCTTTGCTGAAACGAAATGAAATCGAACCATTTCTGAAGCGAGTGGTAACGGGAGACGAAAAGTGGATCAAATACGACAATAATGTGCGAAAAAGATCATGGTGCAAGGGTGGTGAAGCTCAACAAATGGTCGCAAAGCCAGGATTGACGCCTCGAAAGGTTATGCTGTGTGTTTGGTGGGATTGGAAAGGAATCTTCCACTATGAGCTGCTCCAGCCTGCTCGAACGATTGATTCTACACTTTACTGTCAACAATTGATGAGATTGAAGCAAGCAATCGAAAAAAACGGCCAGAACTGATCAGCAGAAAGGGCGTCGTCTTCCATCAGGACAACGCTAGGCCACACACATCTTTGATGACTCGGCAAAAATTGGGAGAGCTTGGCTGGGAAGTTTTGATGCATCCACCATATAGCCCTGACCTTGCACCATCGGACTACCATTTGTTTCGGTCAATGCAGAACTCTCTTGATGGAGTAAAGTTGGCTTCAAGAGAAGAGTGTGAAAATTACTTGTCGCAGTTTTTCGCCGAGAAACCACAAAATTTTTACACTGATGGAATAATGTCTCTAGAAGAAAAATGGCAAAAGGTGGTAAACCAAAATGGTGCATATTTGGCTTAATAAAGTTCATTATAAATATAAAAAAAAATGAGTTGAAGTTTGCTTAGAAATACGAAAAGACTTTTTCGACTACCCAATATTTTTATTTTATTTATTTTCCATAAATTTGAACTTTTTAATTTTTCGAAGTAAAGGTTTATTATAAAGAGAAGAAATATATATAATCAGAGGATTAACAACACAATCACACAAGCAAAGTTGGACATGTTGAGAAATGTATCGTTAAGCAAGCATTAAAAAGTTTTGACACTTTCCGTAACCTTCATGGAAACGTAGCAACGCATTACAAAAACAGCAATCAGAGTGACAAGAGGTGAACGGTGAAGATGGGTTTGACTTTTGCATCCAACTTTCAGCCATTCACAGGAAAATTAAAAATATTTACGTGTATTTGTGGGCAAAAACTTATGTACGTACATAGATAGATACAGGTATATCATACATATCTGTCAATGCATATATACAAACATAAATATCACCGCTTGCATGATGTTTTTATCTGGTGAACATCGAAACAACTTTCAAACTTGCAAGTTTTGTTTTGTGAATCTTTATGTGTTCGCATTCGAAAAACTCAACAAAGCGAAAGTGTTGGCAAGCCATTTATTTACGAGTACCAAATATGTGTACATGGTATTGCAAGGAATTGCAAAAATTCGGCAAAGAATAAACTACGGAATGTATCAAGAAGTTGACGCGATATGAAATTTCGTTTGTCTACATTGTGTTCTGTAAGGTTGAAATCTTTTGCCATGATTTAAAAAAAAAATTAATTTTGAACTACATGCACACATAAGTATGTACATGTTTTCATGTGCACACTGCTTCTGGTTGTCATTTGCTAAGGGAGCTTCTCTCACAAATAAAAATAATATTCCTTTGTATCAGAATCAAATAACAAGGAGTACTGCAAATGAACCTCCTCGTAACAATGTAATTAAAAAATACCTTTACATACAAAAACGACTTAATCTAAATCAGCTGCACGTCGACCAACTGTCAACTTCATTTACTTTTAGCCGCACACTGGCCGCTGGAGATCCCGCGCTTCTACCTCAGTGCACATTCCAACCCAAGTTCCATACGCATATGCTAGTGAAAGAGTTGATGGACACGAGCAGCCAACATTGTACTTATATATGGTCCAGTGCGAGTGTTGGGTAATTTAATGGGCGCGGTAATCATACTGAGTGCATAAATTAAAATGTCTATTCACTGCTATTAGTTATGTATGAAGCCAGCTGCCATAAGACTGTCTATTAAACACTACTTATGCTTAGCTGGTTTCAGTTACATAAGTACTGTAAACTTCCACATATAACTATCTCTGAAATTTAATTGCTAGGCTCTGCTTTCTGGGGAATTTCTAGTCGTGGAGGAAATAGAAAACTATTGGCTTATTGGTGAGAGATAGGAGAAGTATGGCTTAAATAAAAATGGAGGTCGAAAAGAACTGATTGAGAGAGATGAACTATTTTCAAAGGAAGCAAGTAAGCCTTTCTACAGGGTTAGAGGCTATTTGCATATTTCTATAACTACATCAACAAGAATTATGGCGAAATTAGGACTAACCCTTGTCTTCCTCTTAGACACAAGCTAACCAGGCTGAAACTCGTAAAGAAAAGGTATTAGATAGCTAACTCACTTGTTTAATAACTGTCATGGAAGTAAATATCTACTTCCACAGTTAGGCGATGATTAGGATCCTGATCTTGACGATGCTGCGCTCGAGACTGGTCAGGGAATTCATGATTTCACTTTCAAACGCTCCCCGATTATTTGATCATCAGCTCATTTGGGTTCTTTTCACGATGTTATTGCAGGAAAATGCCGGCCAGTTGATCTGGCTAGGCAGGCTAGCTGTGAGGTAGTTTCTCCGCGAAATGAGAGCATTGGAATCTCCTTGTCTACCTATAGTCTGTTTCAAAAAAAGTGAGCTTGGCATCAACTCAGCAAGCGTTTAGCAAATATACACATTCGCGAGATTCTTCTAGCCACAGGTGGATGGGCAGCGGTCGAGAGAGGTCAGAAAATCTTCTGCTCTCGAATTTTGTGGGTGTCCTTACAGTACATCGTCTGTGAGATATCCGAGTATCCCAGATACGGGAGGCTGAGATTGAGTCATCTTGGCAGCTTCTGCTTAGCTGCCCTACTCTAGTGTGACTAAGTTTTAGATATCTTACATCTTTGCTATACCTGCTGATATAGCAGACTTCAATATTAACCGATTAATGAACTTCATCAGTGGCATGAAGCGGTTAACATAACGTACTTCAGTCATAGTTCGATCACCATTCCCACCCCCACATTGCCTGTCCTTTTGTTTCTCCCTCTTGTCCCATCTGCAATGGTGTCAGGCGAATTTGATTTTTCTTCAAAGTTGGCTTTTTTGGTCGTAGTATATCGTTAATTCATTGTTCACGATTCCCAACATGCTGTACACGGGCGGTGCTCCAAGGTATCTTAAGCAATACTTGCGCTTAATTTTGCGAGGGTGTAGGCACAATCCTGTAAGCATGCCATGCACCAGTCTACAATCTACTCTTGAAAGTTTTATAGTATGCGTTATATTGTATGAGCAAAGCATTATTTTCACAACCCTTGAATATCTTATCGTAACCCCCAGATAGCTCGCACTTGGTTTACCTAGTACATCGATATACCTATATATACCACCAGTCAAACTTTAGTTGAAAGTTAATCAGCGAGTTTGCGATTTTCTTTTATCTAAAAATATACATTTGAGTATGTGACGTCATTGACGGAAAAATCTCGGTCATGCTTGTTTACGCATGCATAAATTTCAGTTACACACGATCAAGGAGGCTACGTGATTTTCTCTCAAAGTCGCCCACGCTCGGCCATGAAAGCGCTTGACAAGACGTATCACATACCCAATTACGTATTTTACTCATGTCACACTGAAATAATAGCGCAAGAAAAACTACATCAAACATTCACTTTTTCTCATTTGCATTTCAAACATTTAAAATATACAGGAAAAGTACTACTAAAAAATTAGTTCGTTAAACTTGAAGCGAATTATTTGTAGGTGCCACTTGTTGAATATTTTGCACACGTGAGAATGTGGTCAGTAGGCCAGTGTCGCAATTTGGTCATTACCAATACTGAAACAAACTGTGTCTCACTTCATACGGTATTCTGATCTCCTGCACGATTCTTCGACATGGCTCACAAAAATCCATAAAACCTGTGATAGAAACACATAACCAGCTTTTCAGTATTAACTCTCTTTTGCATAATTTAATTTTTGTTGTTTAGTAAAATAAAATAAATACTGCATTTCTTTGTTAACGGTGTCATGTGGAAAGCACATTTATGAGAGCACTTAAGTACATTGTGCCAGACACAAAAACAAATCCCTTCAATGCCGGTGAAATGCACTCAGTGCACAAATAAACAGACAATGCAACTTTTGCCAAATTTCTCTGACCCCTTTAGATGCAGAAGGAAAGTGAAAACAACATTGAGTGCTATGATTATTACCTAAATATCTGTATAAGTTTACACGAATATACGAACGCACATACATACATGTACAGTCTGTGTCAGACACAAGGATCCGTGATTATTCATGAAGTATGAAAGATATATACATATTTAAAATTTGTTTACATGAAAGTATGTACAAAACTACGAGTCGCAGTTACTCAATAAGCTCTTCATCGTTGTCGAGTATAGCCTGGCATCTTCTTCATGCTTTGAACCAGCTTTTCTGCGTAGCTGTTTAACTAACAGGACTAGATTTTGCGAAGTTGCTTTAAATCATGGACTGGCTTTCCGGCAAGATGCGTTTTCATAGTTTCATTTTCAATGGGGTTGGGGTCTGGGGGCCAGGAAGGCGCCATTTTCTTGTTTTGTTGTTTCTCAATGTGTTTTTCGGAGTGCAGTGGTTTTGACGGTGGGACGGTATGATATGTTCGCCTCCTTCAGTCGATACTCACATCTATTCCCTTTTTAGCAAGAACTGATCATTCTTGGCGTAGTCACAAAGAAGGGTCCCGCTTAAAAAGTTGGACGATCACTTTATCCTGATTTTTGTCGTCACTCGCTTCACGCCGCGCTCGGAAAAGTGATCAACACTTTTGTACACCTTATACCGCTGATTCCACATCTCAACAAACTTTTTTGACTATTTAATTACTTTTGCAGCCGCGGCGTAAGAAAAGTTTGGCTCTTTCGAATGCGTGCATAAAAATACCGCCTCAAAACGCTTCGCGTACTTTTCACTCATTTTTGTTTGGTTGCGTTAACGGAAAAGATTCGAACGACACTAACCTGAGTTAGCACTAGCGTCGTACTCCTTGAATGGGACTACTATGCAACAAAAAGCAAAACGAAATATATCTTGAAATTAAAACAAAAAAACCAGTTATTTTCTTCTGACACACACTTTACATCTATTATTCATGTGTAATAGCTTGGAAACACGAAACTAAATACGCGTAGTGTTTAGAAAACTAAGTGTTTGAAGATGGCAAGCGTTTTTGCCACCTGTTATACTCAAAATTAAGAAAGGCGCGACTATTCGTCTTTACTACAATTTTAGAAGTAAAGTTTTTATTTAGACATAACTGAATTTACACAATATGTGTACATACGATTCTAATGAATTCTCGAAATGAGTAAACTGGAACGAATGGAATGCAAAGGCAAATTAGAATGTGCAGACCTAGCGGTTACCTTCAATGCGGCGAACGCAGCATCATATCTGGGTTAACCCTTGGACACTAAGAATATGATTATAACTTGTATGCTATTGATTTATTCAAAAATGTATTTATTTAATCCAAACATTTTTGCTAATACAGGGTGGCCCATATAGCGTTTGCTTTTTGAACCACCTATTTTTTTGAGAATGATAACACAAATGGCATGTCAAATGGGTTCATAATTTACTTAAAGGTTTGACATTTACGAAATGGGACGCTACGGAAAATATGGGCAGAAAATCGTTTGACCGAAGGTGAGCATTTTCACCGAAAATCATCTTTTCTGATGAAGCTCATTTTCACATCGGTGGCTAATCAATAAGCAAAATTGTCGGATTTGGGGCTCAGAAAATCCACAAGTTACTGTAGAGAAGCAAATGCATCCACAAGAGTCACTGTCTGGTGCGGTTTTTGGTCTGGCGGCATCATCGGGCCATTTTTTTCGAAAATGAGCGAGGTGTCGCGGTTACAGTAAATGGCGAGCGGTACCGTGACATGTTCAACCAGTTTTTGTTTCCAAAAATTGAAGAGGATGACATGGACGACATTTTGGTTTCAACAGTCCCAGTCACAGTTGTTCACACTGCCAAAGTTACACTCGAACTTTTGGCTACCGTTTTTGAATTCCGTAATCAATTGGCCGCCTCGTAGCTGTGTTTTAAGCCCGTTGGACTATTTTTTGTGGGTAGCCGTGAAGGACAAATGCTATGCGAACCATCCAGAGACGATTGATGCTTTAAAACACGAAATCGAAGTTGCCATTCATGAAATTGGATCCCAAACAATCGAAAATGTGCTTAAAAATTGGGTTAATCGAATGGCCTAATGTAAATCCAATTGAGGCAGTCATTTGAACGATATTATTTTTCATTCATAAACGACAATGTTCAATCTTCAAAATAGAAAAAAAAAGTTTGAAAAAATATTGATTTTTTTTTTTTTTTATAGCCGATTCAAAAACCAAATTTTACATAGTCCACCCTATAGCATTAAATTACTTAATTTCGCAACACAATCATTTACTCAAATTCGCATTCATGCATGATCAGGAATGTTTCAGTGATACTCGCATTCTCACCTTATCGCATTTCTTCCGCAAACTGAAGATTTTTGAAATGAAAATTTTTGATATTTGCAAAAAGTATCTTTTATATTCACACACAATAAAATGTATGAAATTATGTGACTTAAATCTCCATCAATTGAATAATTTTGCTGTTCTGTTATCTGGTAAATAATTGGGGTTACGTATACGACATGCCCGCTTCCGAGTGTATATCACGTATACGACATGTATGGTATACAAAGCATTTTGAAGCAGTTGTGTAGCTCCTTCAAGTAGTGAAATTTATCTGCTGAAAATAACTGTAAGCTCGACCTTAATATATCAGTTTAAAAAAATTTTCCTGCGCATGCTCCATTTTGCACTCTAAGCCATTGAGAGAAAATGCCATCATTTCATTATCTTAAAGTTAAAAACCTCAAATATGGTGAATATAAATTCAGTTACTTGGTTTTTTCTGTGAATAAGTATAAGCGCCCAATGTCGGATACGTAGACGGCATGAATTTTTATTACCATAATTAATGTCCTCTGTACCAGTCTCGTTCCAGTCAAAAATTCAAGAATATCTAGCAAGCGTTTGCCTATCCAGTTTTGGTGCGCCACAACGTTTTATCTTTTATCTAGAAATAGCAAGGCAAATCAAAAAATGTTGCGGGCCTTTTATGGCATTACTAACTTTTTTTATTTATGTGCATATAAATATCTGAATGGTCGCACATATGGCACATAAGCGTTTTTGCGCACCCAAATATAAATTTTTACCCGAAGACAATTTTAAATGCATTACACCGCAAATGTAATTATCTAAGATGGTGATTTTAGCTATATTTCATTCTCCTTCTAAATTATTTGTTCTTCTTATATATTTTAAGTTGTCGTTTTTCTTAAAAGAAATGAAAATTTAAGAAAAACTTTAAAAATAGTTAAAAAAATAATTGGCGCGTGCACCCTTTTTGGGTGTTTGGCCGAGCTCCTCCTCCTATTTGTGGTGTGCATCTTGATGTTGCTCCACAAATGGAGGGACCTACAGTTTCAAGCCGACTCCGAACGGCAGATATTTTTATGAGAAGCTTTTTCATGGCAGAAATACACTCGGAGGTTTGCCATTGCCTGCCGAGGGGCGACCGCTATTAGAAAAATGTTTTTATTAATTTTGCTTTCACCGAGATTCGAACCAACGACCTCTCGGTGAATTCCGAACGGTAGTCACGCACCAACCCATTCGGCTATAGCGGCCGCCCTCTGTTTCAATAAGTTAAGTTACATTGGGCTTGGGCCCCAGTAGTCCCACACTCAGCATGTGACCTTTGTGCAGCCGCACTCACTAACGCTTAGCTCTGTCTGCACTGCACTACCTGAAGCGCCCGGATTTATATTTGGCCAAGGACTGTCACTACAGCAGTGTTCCCTAAACATTTGGGAATATCTTTCATGTTACAACAGCAACAACAATATTACTTCTGTCCCCTACATCCAATTTCCTCGCAAACTAGATTTCGCTCAATTTTCCAAAGATGTGTCTATCGAGTACTTGAATCTTTCGCCTAGATTGCCCCAGAGATAAGGTTTTAAAGTATCATCCTTTTTTCACATCGTGGTGTTCCCTAGGAAAACCGCTACTGTAGATGCCCCTTATACTGAGACAAAGTTGTCCTGCAATTTGCCACGTAGATTCTGCATAATCTGCTCTGCAATTGCTGCCTTATAGTTATCTAAAGTTAGTAATAGATAGGGTAGTAGTATGACAAGATATATCGTCTTTCTTGTAGATACCCTCTATCTGAGGAAAGAAAATTATCAGCTATACCCTTAAGAGATTTAAGAGCAACACGGTGATGCAATTGTTTTTATTTTATTTTTTTTTAGGCTTTGCAGAATTAATGCAATACTCAGTTGAACAACGCGTAAATGTGATCAAAACGTTTTATGAAAATGGTACTATGGGCTTATACAATCTAAATTACTATTATATATGATATACTCGTAAACTCCTGGGTTAATGCATATAAAAATTACTTAATTAAATCACTACTAAAAGTCGACCCTTTAATGTCAAATGTTGCTTATAGGCAACATTATATATTTCTACGCGTAGTTTCTATAGTTGTTGTTACTTTCTTCAGAATTTATATTTAGAAAAGCTTAACAGGTGTTCATTTGCGAGCTAGTTGAAGTGATGTGCTGAGGTGTGCAAAAAAAAGTGAAAATAATCGTTCTATAAAAATTCAAATAAAAACGTAATACGTAAGATTTTTTTATAAAAAGTGAATTTTATTATAAATAACAGGTAAGAAAATCAAATAAAGTTTACAAAACTAAAATACAGTTTTTTGTTTTATGTCAGGAATTTCGCGAACACAATGTTGCTTATAGGCAACATTTGGCCATAGTAGCAATAATATTTTGTATTTTATTCTTTTAGAAATGCGTCCAAAAGGTCTTACAGATCTAGAAATAAAACAGATAATAAACTTCGATTGGAATAATTCTGATGATGAAGAAGATGAGGAAGAAGAAGAATAGTTATATGATTCGAATCTGGAGAAATTCATTGAAGAAACGATGGATAAAGTAATGGAAAGAGGGGAAAACGTTGAAATAAATTTGATAGACGGTAATGTTGGAGAAGATGAGCATGCTGATGAAGAAGTTGAAAATGTTGCGGACACAGAAAACATCGCCGAGGTAAGTTATGAAAAAATCAATCTGGAGAAATTGAGATGGAGAAACTGCTTGGAAAGAAGATCAAGTTTGTCGAGAAGGCAAAGTGCCAATCAAATACTTCAATGAATTTTTCGATGATGAAATAATAAACAAGATTTGCAACGAAACAAATCTGTATTCAATGCAAACTAAAGGAGTAGAGCTAAATTGTTCGCCATTCGAAATTAGGCGATTCTTTGGTGTACTTCTTTATTTAGGCATTATACAAGTTCCAAATTTGAGAATGGCTTGGATGCCAAACTTCAGGTTAACGGCTGTTGCAGATTCTATTTCATAGCGCGTTTTGAGAAAATCAAAGAATCTTTCCACATAAATGATAATTCTCAACAGCCGGAGCGCGGATCAAATTATTTTGATAAGTTCTATAAAATACGACCATTATTAAATAAAATGATGGAAAAATGTAACAGAATAGACCAGGAGTAATGCCAAAGTATTGAAGAACAAATGATTAAATATAAAGGATGTCACAATTTGAAACAATATCTTCCAATGAAGCCCAATATGTGGGGCTTTAAAATGTTAACGACAGCTGGAGTTTCAGGTATCCTCTATGATTTTGCTCTCTACGTAGGAGAAGGAACATGCCCATCTTTTGGACTAGGGATATCATCAGATATAGTATTGCATTTAGCCTCAACTGTTCCCTCAAATTAAAATTATAAATTGTTTTTTGATAATTGGTTCGCCTCCATAAGCCTGATGATTGCGCTAAAGGAAAAAGGTATATTAGCAGCAGCAATAATACGAAGCAACCGGATGAAAAACATTTGCCTTACGGATGAAAAGGAACTTATGAAAGAAGGTCGTGGTTCTTATGATTTTAAATATGAAGCAACATATAATTTAGTTGCTTGCCGCTGGTACGACAACAAAAGCGTTCAACTGGTATCAAACTATTATATATAGCTGAAAATCCAGTTTCAGAATGCAAACGCTGGTGTCGTAAGCAAAGGTTAGGTTAGGTTAGCCTGGTTGGCAATAAGCCGCGCATAGACCTTTTGGTCCCTAGCGATACCAGATGGAGACCGACCTCTATGAATACCTGAAGTAGACATCATGTAGGATGTCAGCGCTTTTGGCGAATCTGAGTAGGGCTACAAATCTACAAAAAGGTATCTTCCAAAATTTTCGTAACTTTCGGAATTCACAAGATAAACACAAAAAACCAGTTGCACCCTAATTTCTAAGATGGCTGCCGCGGGACACAACCCCCGACCCCGAAAACTCAAACTTAAGTTCACAGTGATGGGTTTTACATAATAAATCCATAAACTCGCATACTCCTAAAATTACTTACTTAAATCTTCTTTTTACTGGACTATACAATTTGTTAGAAGATTAACCGTTTTCCTATAAGAAGTGAAAGTATGACTTTTTGGTTTCAAACATGTTGATTTTGAAATAATATCGAGTTAAATAATTTTCTTGTCTGTTTTATATAGCGGCAGCTTGAACCTAATATATATCCAGAGTGAAAATGTGGATATATCATTTATGCATCGTAGATTATTGCTCAGATACCTCGAGAACTATCAATAAATAAGACCCTATAACTCAGAAACCAAACGAACTTAAAAAAAGGTAATTTGCTGTGCTTTGCAATTATTTATTTAATTTCTGTTCTTACCTTTTCATCCTTACACGCGCCACTGCTTATCCTAAGTTATGGTATATAAATAATTGCTTCCAAGAATGTATAGAAATACTGGCAAAAAAAATTATTCTCTTACCTTTTATACACATTTTCTTAATTTAATTCAATTTTCATATCTGCATGCCTTGAATGCTTCGATAAAATCAAATGCCGCTGCTTTTATTAGGTATGTACAGATGTGTATGTGTAGCAAATTGTTTATTCACTCGATTAGATGATTGTAAAATTCTCATTTTTTTCCTTCCACGCCTATTCATTCCAATTCTATGCTTAATTAACTAAGTAAAGAGAAAAACCATTGGCATAGAATTTTATTTGAAAACAGAATCGCATAGCGGCTTATATTTACATATACATATAACGGGTGATTTTTTAGCTATTATCTTTTTAAACAGTTGATTTAAACAGCTGACGCACGTTTCGTGTTTTGTTTCACTGTCAAACATCTTCAGTTTGGTCTATAATTTAACCACAAATCGTCTTACAAACGAGCAACGCTTGCAAATCATTGAATGCTATTGTAAAAATGCGTGTTCTGTTAAGCAAGTTTAAGACCCACTTTTTATCGAAAAATTGTGTTCAGCGACGAAGCTCATTTTTGGATCAATGGGTACGTAAATAAGCAGAATTGTCGATTTTGGAATGAAGATCAGCCAGAAGAATTGCAGGAGCTACAATGTATCCAGAAGAGGTCACAGTTTGGGGCGGTTTATGGGCTGGAGGTATCATTGAACCGTACTTCTTCAAAGATGCTGCGAATCGTAACGTAACTGTGAATGGTCAGCGCTCCGTGAAGTGATATCCAACTTTTTTGGCCCAAAATGCAAGAGCTTGACTTGCTTGACATGTGGTTTCAGCAAGACGGTGTCACATGCCACACAGCACGCGTAACAATGGACTTGTAGAGAGGCGAGTTCGGTGAACATTTTATTTCACGTTCGGGACCTGTGAATTGACCACCCAGATCGTGCGATATAACGCCTTTAGATTATTTTGTGTGGGGCTATGTTAAAGCTCATGTCTATTCAGACAAGCCTGCTTCAATTAACGCATTGGAATATACGATTAAAGCATTTATAACGGGTGATCAATCATGAGGTGCTTTTTTCAATAGTTAAAAAAAAAACAAAAATGTAAATTATGTTCAAAACCTTTATTTATCATTTGAAAGGACATTCTTTGACATTTACTTTTTGAATATGACTTCATTCAAATGTTGGCCGCAACTACGCTTAAGGTGGTCCATTCTGAAGGTCCAATTTTCAATCACTCGTTCGAGCATTTCGACTGGTATGTCGTGAATAACACGCGTAATGTTGGCTTTCAGAGCTTCAATCGTAGCTGGTTTATCAGCATAGTCCTTGGACTTCACGAATCCCCAAAGAAAAAAGTCCAAAGGTGTGATATCACAAGATCTTGGTGGCCAACTCACAGGTCCTAAACGTGAAATCAGCTGCTCTCCGAAATGACTTCTCAATAAAGTCATTGTTTCACGAGCTGTATGGCAAGTGGCTCCGTCTTGTTGAAACCAAATGTCGTAGAAATCATTAGATTCAATTTCAGCTAGCAAAAAGTCCGATATCATGGTACGGTAGCGAGCACCATTCACAGTTACGTTGCGGCCATCATCATTTTTGAAAAAATATGGACCGATGATTCCACCAGCCCATAAACCACACCAGACCGTTGTTTTCTCTGGGTGTAAAGGTAGCTCTTGAACCTGTTCTGGTTGCTCTTCATCCCAAATACGGCAATTTTGCTTATTGACGTAACCATTGAGCCAGAAATGCGCCTCATCGCTGAAAAAAATTTTGCTCGAAAACAGCGGATCTTCTTCAATCTTTTCAAGAGCCCAATCAGCAAAACGGTGACGTGCAGGAAGGTCATTTGGCTTTAGTTCTTGTACGAGCTGTATTTTGTATGCTTTTAAATGAAGATCCTTCCGTAAAATTGACCAAGTTGTTCCATACGACAGTCCAAGTTGCTGAGAACGGTGCCGAATCGATTCATCGCGGTTTTCACGTACACTCTCTGCTACTGCCGCTATATTCTCAATGCTTCTTGCTGGACGTGGTCTATTCGGTCGAGAATTATCCACCAATGAATATTCGGATTCAAATTTGTTGATGGTATGTCGAATAGTGTTTAAGGCAGGCCGATTATGTTGACCATAATGCGGTCTAAGCGCACGAAAAACATTTGTCACAGAACGCTGATTTTCATAATACAGTTGAACAATTTGTAGACGTTGTTGCGGTGTGAGTCTTTCCATGATGAAAAGCCAAACGCTGTTCAACAAATCCACGATGACAGTTTGCCACAACTCGCGCGCGATCTGTAGAAAAAACGCAAATGAAAAAAACTCCTCTTAATTGATCACCCGTTATGTGAGATATCGGCCGAAACATTGGAACGAGTATGCCAAAATTGGACTAAGCGGATGGACCATTTGAAGCGCCGTCGCGGTCAACATTTGCATGAAATAATCTTCAAACATTAAATTACATGGACTGTACTATCGATTTAAATAAAAATTCCATGCATTTTTCTGAATTTTAAGTGTGTTTTTTTTTCGAAAAACTTTCCTATAGCTCTTAAAAATCACCCTTTATATACTTGTACGTATATATTTACATACGTATTGGCATTCAGTTATGAGATAACATTTACTCTTTTAATATTACATTTTTTCCGTGTGGATTTTTAATGGGCTGAATGTGGTTACGGTTTTTTACAGTGAATGCCATGGAGTGGTTCAGCACCCCTCTGCTTTGATGCTCACTGTATTTGGCGAACGAATGCACACTAACACTCACACAGTGGTTACGTGTGCCAGCGCATAGTAGTTGTTTACTTTTAGTTGTTAGCTTTAGAGCACTTTTGAGGCCTTCAACCGACCGAATGCAAACTCCTGAATAAATTTGAAAAAAAAAACACAAAAAATATACTCCTGCTTTGGTAGCTGCTCTAAATAAACACAAATCTAAATTTGGAATTTCAGTAAAGCTCCCAGGACAAATAAAAAACCACATTCACTGAAGTGGATACTTCAAAACTGACCGTTAAGCTTAGCAAATGAAATTCTTCGGCAAAAGTCTAATCAACACAAAAACCATGCGCTAGTTAAATAAATTTAAGGAAAAAAATCCATTTCAGCGTGAAGCGGTATAAACAGGGATACCGGGAATGTCGTCCTGGATGCTTAAGTACATTATTACTTGGGTAATTTCTAATTAATGTGGCTATATGATATGATGTTCAAAACCTAACCGGTCTCAAGATATTCGATTTTAAAATTTATTTAACCCTAGGACTTATACCCAAGTACAGGTGTGGCCAATAGCTACTTTGGAGTGATGTAGCTCCTAAATCGCTAAAGATATTGACTTGAAATTTTTGATATAGGAAAGCGAAGTCAATATACGTCGATTGGTTTCTTATTTGTCATGCTAGGTCCATGCATTGATGAGATATAAGCTTTCAAAGTTGACACCTACGACTTCTTATACCCGGGTACAGGTGTGGCCAGTAGCTTTTTTCTCGTTTTTTCTCATTTTTTGAAGGAAAAACATTTTTATTTATTATTTTCTTTATAAAATAACAAATTTAAATTATTCAATTGTCTTCATTATTTTCACAATTATTACATGTAAATGTATTTGAAGAATGCTGTATGCATATTGGGCGCTGACATATTCTGCACATGTTACGCGTTCGTCTTCTGTGTTGGTCATGGATGTAGCAGAGAAAACAGCTTCCAACCAGTTGCTCCTTTGGTTTTACACCAGCAGCTGCAGACGTTGATGGCCTATTGTCAGCACTTCCTTGCAAGGCCGTACTTATGAAACTCGCGACTGCAATTTTTGTGTTGAAGTTCCGCATCACTTGCTGATTCACCGACCGCTCTTCAATTATGGGCATAGACAGTTCCTTGGCGAGCTGGCGAAGAAATCTCTTACGCCTCGCATTGGTGCATCTGATGTTGGGATTATTCTCATAATATATGATGTACGCTGCCAATGCCGTCAAATCAATCATATTGAAGAATAGGGACAACGGCCAACGCTTTGTCATCCTTTGGCAAGTATATTCTCCAAGCAATTGGTCCATCACGTCCACTCCTCCTGTTGTCTTGTTGTAAAACTCGATCATTTCTGCTTTGCCGCTTTCGCCAAAGTGATCGTCGTCATGCATTGATGATAGTAATATAACTGCCTTGTTTTTTTTCGGCACATAGGAGCATATGGATATGTTAGGCCTAAACCCGAATGTACTTGACCTCTCTGCACGATCTTTGTGTGCCAACATCTCCTTTGGTATATAAGGATTGATGGATGACAAGCTTTCCAGTAGATTTAGGGATGTAAAAAAATTGCCCATCGTTATATTTCGGCCGGTTCCATGAAAGCGGCTTACTAAATCCTTCACCACGCGTTCACCCTGGTTAGTTTTTCGTCCCGTAGGTGCTTGGCCAGTATATATTTGTCCATACAGTGGATATGCGTTTTTGGCATCACATACCCAGCACACTTTGATGCCATATTTTGCCGGTTTCGATGGGATGTATTGCGTGAAACGGGTGCGGCCACGATATGGAAAGAGCTGCTCGTCTACCGTTAGATATTCACTTGGCTTATATGACTGCTCAAAGGTGTAGTTCATCATGGTCCACAGCTCGGATATTGGAGTAGCTTTGTCAATTACCAAACGTTGCGCCCGTGTGTTGCCATCATCAAACCTTATAAACCGCAGTATGGCCGTATGTATGGAAAGCGGTTAATGCCCATTGACGCACGATATAATGGACAATTTTCCAGCGACCACAAGTCCAGCGCACATTCGGCATTGCTGCGGTCAGCGCCAGTCATAATAAGCACTCCAATGAACGCATACATTTCGCTCAAAGTAACCTTCTTCCATGTTTTTGGTTCCGTCTCTGGATGTTTTGCGTTTAACACCGCGTATGTAGCTTCTGCTTTTTTATTGGTGCAGCGTACTATAATATCCACCATTTCCGGAGTCATAAAACATTTATATGTATTGACTATTGACATCATAGTAGTTGATCTTGCGCGCCCACTTCGCTGTCGCAAAATATTTTCTTGCCTAGTTTGGCGTGCAAGTCGTGGCTGTGAGCTCCATATGGTACCATCACGTGCTACGAATTCAGCTACACGCAAATTAATCTCCTCAGAATCATCTGCAGCATCGGATTCATTGTCAGATTCTTCGTAATCAGGGTCCTCTACATCCGATTCAACCACGCCATCTGCTACTGCTACTTGTTCGCTTTCATCCCCTTCAGGGTCGGAAAATTCAAATAATTCATCATCTGAGATTTTATCAAACAGGTTTTGTATGTACTGCTCTTTTTCAGCATCAGATAATCTATATAAAAATAATTAATTTTTATTCCATTTATGAAATTATATTTGAGTTATTTGTATTTACCTCATATACTGATTCGAAGACAAATATTCCAAGTTCCTTCTGCTATCCATGTTGTAATATTTTAAATTTTTTCTGACTTGGTATTTTCACAAATATAAATCAACTTCACACTTCAAAAGAATGCTTTACAATGACTATAAACTCGCAAAACTGCCGTTTATATAGCTGCAACCCTTAAGTTTCTGGAAGAATTTCTTACCTGCCAGGTAGTTGGATTATATCAAATGTTGTTTGTCAGCAAATTCTAGCAAGGGTACAATATAATGTCTTCTTCTAAGTAATTAAGAGTGCGCGAAAAAGCTTGTATTCTAAAAATTCTAACAACAATAGAAATTATTGACTTCTTAAAAATAACTTACGAGTGCGCGCAATTCTTAGAAGCAGGCTACAAATATATGTTTATAACTACTTAAAACGTTCGTAAGACAGTCAGCTACAACATTGCATTAAAAAAAAATAACTTGTTTCTCTGAAAAAATGAGAAAAAACGGGTAAAACAGGCTACTGGCCACACCTGTACCCGGGTATAAGAAGTCGTAGTAAAAGTTGGGTATAAGTCCTAGGGTTAAAGAAATACAGTTTTTTTCTTAGCGGCGACTTTTTTTATGGTAAATGTTGCCTCAAGAACCCGATTTTCCTGTTTTTGTTAGAAGGGTGTGTAATTAATAAAACCGTAGATAAAATCTGAACTAAGCACTAATAGGTAAGAACAGCTACTTGATAAAGTTTTGAGTAACAGATTTTTCACTAGTGTTTCTACTTCACACCATTAAAAAATATATTGTTATAGAAAGTATTGTATTCTTTTCCGGTAACCCTGTACATGCAGGCCTGTATATGCAAATGTTATGAAAATTTGATTGTATTATGAGTTGCTTAGAAAAATGACATTTAATTAAATAGCAACATTTCCTGTGTTTGGCATGTAATTTTTTACTTCCCATGTTGAAGTATTGAAAACCAAATGTAAATCCTCTTTTCAGTGGTATCTTTATTCTCAAATAATGATTGTTTCAGGAAAGAGTGGAAACATGCATATAGAATGTATGTTTGCCACATTATTATTGAGGGCTTCCATATCAAGTGACCCAAGTATTTCGCATATGGTTTTCAATTTTGCAGAAAATTGAGTTAATTACAGGCTTAAGTATAATAAGAAGTAAACTAAAAATAATTTAGTAATTGTCAGACTTTTATTTTCACCCTTCTCTCTCATGGATTGGGCACAGAGCACACTTAAATTCCAATCGGTAGGCATTCTTTTACCCGACCATATTTTACATAGGGGTTGATGTATGCACCGTGTCAGCTCCTCGCCGCCGGCAGTCCGTTTGTTGTTCTTTAGCCACGTTATCGCTATACTCACCTCGTCATGATCGGGTAGCGGAACGACAGTTCCGTCGTCAACGATTGGGGTATCGGGATATTCACATTTTCTGTGACATGCGCAGTTCTCACTATTTAACAAGTTCGAGAAGTATTTTTTAAGTGTAATTTAAGTACGCTCTGGATGTCAGTCAGCAGATCGCCGTCTTTGTTCTTACAGGAAAACGCCCCGGTTGTGAAAGCAAGTCCTGTAACTTACTCTGTAAGTCCCCAAACTTGATTTTTATTCCTTATTTTAATTTGAAGTGACTACTTGGGTGGCAGTCGAAACAGTCATTGCTGAATAAAATATTATATTCATACACAAACTTGTGATCGTCCTAATCAGGGCAACAACTACAATCGAAAATATACTGAACAATAACCAATGCTCTTTGGTACGTCCCAAATGAAGATATTCATCACAACCTCAACATCAATAAACTAGCAGATATCATCCGCAAACGCAGCACAAATCTTATTCTCCGTTTAACGAATCGTACGATTACTGACGTGCGACAACTCTCGTCAACAGAAAGCCCAAAATCCAGGCGACTCAATTGAGCAACACCAGCTCAGCTGATAATTAGAAAAATTTAATATTATATATTGGGTTGGGGAAAAAGTAAATTTGTATTTTGTCAGTTGAGCGCGACATTTACACATATCTTGCGTTGTACTTATTGCATCGGGTCACACTAAACGGCGATTTGAAGACGACTATCTGTGCTACAAGTGTCTCTTTGGCAGTGTTGTGATCGTACGTTTCAGTCTTAAGTTATAGCGCGTCAAAGATGGAGTTCACCAAGCAAGAAATTCGTCATATTTTACGTTTTTACTACGTTAGAGGTAAAAATGCAACGAAGGCGGCGGCAAAAATTTGTGTAGTTTATGGGCCTGATACTGTAACGATTCGCACAGCACAGCGTTGGTTCGATCGATTTCGTTCTGGTGTAGTAGATGTCAAAGATGCACCCCGTACTGGTAGGCCAATCGTCGTAGAGACTGATAAAATCGTTGAAATTATCCAAAGAGACCGGCATGTGAGCATTCGCTCGATTAGTCAGGAACTAGGTGTAGACCACAAAACGGTTTGGAACCCTTTGCAGAAGATTGGATTCCAAAAAAAGCTGGATGCTTGGGTGATGACGCAAAAAAATCTCTTGGACCGAATCAACGCTTGCGATTCTCTGCTAAAACGGAACGACCTTGACCCATTTTTTAAGCGGATGATGACTGGCGATGAAAAGTGGATCACGTACGACAACGCCAAGTGAAAAAGATCATGGTCGAGAAGCGGCGAGCCGGCCCAAACCATCGCCAAGCCCGGATTGACCGCCAGGAAGGTTTTGCTGTGTGTTTGGTGGGATTGGAAGGGAATTATCCACTATGAGCTGCTCAACTATGGCCAGACCCTTAACTCGGTCCTCTACTGTAAGCAACTTGACCGTTTGAAGCAGGCGATTGACCAGAAGCGGCCAGAATTAGGAATTAGGAATGGTGTTGTGTTCCACCAGGACAACGCTCGTCCTCACACATCTTTGACGACCCGCCAGAAGCTGCGGGAGCTCGGATGGGATGTCCTATCGCACTCACAATATAGTCTGGACCTGGCACCAAGTGACTATCATCTCTTCCGATCCATGCAAAACGCCCTTGGTAATAACAAGTTGCCTCAAAAGAGGCTTGCGAAAACTGGTTGTCTGAGTTTTTTGCAAATAAGGAGGGGGGTTTTATAAAGGGGGGATAATGAAGTTGCCTTCTAAATGGCAACAAGTTTGCGAACAAAACGGGGCATATTTGACTTGAATGAGATAATTCTAAGTACGTTAAATAAAGCATCAAATTTCGAACACAAATCCGACATTTCATTTTCCCCAACCCAATATGTACATCACAAACTCTCACAAATAATCAGCCAAATTATAACATTGCTAAGGATTAATATTATGAAATTTAAGCTGTAAAAAAAATTAGTTAGTGTCATAAAACAGCTGTGATTAATAAAAGAAGCAATCAAAAAAATATCCTGGAATGCTTCGCCTTCTCACGTTAGCTCACTCCCGAACGGGTGGAGAAGAACTTGACTTCACTTGGTGTGTCCAACTGGCGCCGGTTAGCACGAGAAAGAAACGACTGGCGCGCTTTGTTAAACTCGGCCAAAATCGCGTAAGCGGTTATCGCGCCAATTAAGAAGAAGAAGAAAAAATATGCAGTTGCTTATGTTTTGTACTGATGGTTTGAATTTTCACTGAACACTAATTAAATTTTTTTTGTTATTGGTTGGTTGGTTTAAGGGTGACCCCGCATCGGAGTGCCACATAGACCACAAGTTGGGTCCGTTGTGTTGCCCTGGAGCTCATTATATTATGTGATTTCCGCACCTTACCGAGATTTTTATTATAGATTTGGTCCAAAATATTGATTCGTTTCGAGAATTTAATGAGAGATTCGATTTTCAGGTCCGAGAGTACTGAAAGATTGTCAATTGTTGGAGAGCCTAGAAGAGCGAGTCGACTTCTGGCTAGGCCGGGATAACTGCACAGCAAATGCCTGCTCGATACTTCCACATCTTCGTCCTCGCAGTATCTGCACATGTCGTTTTGAGGAACACCGAGCCGACGTGCGTGAGTGCCCAAAAGGCAATGGCCGGTGATAAGAGATATTATATGCCTTAGTTCGTGTTTCGAAAGACTTATAAGGGTTTTTGTCTGTTTCAGATTTGTCTGGTCGTAACGCAAGTAGTTTCCACTCGCCACCTCCGATCAGCAATGCTGTGAAGTTCTCGATTAATGAGCAATTTACATGTGGAATGTGGATTGTGGGTAAGTTACTAACATTTGATGGCGCAGCTCCAGCTCTTGCGAGCTCATCAGCTTTGCAGTTACCTTCGAATTGACTGTGGCCCGGTATCCAGATAACTTGGACAGAATTCTGAACACTTATCTCGTTAAGAGATAAGAGACAGGATCGAACCACATCTGAGTGGGTATAAGAGGAGCTGAGTGCTCGAACGGCTGCTTGACTGTCAGTGAAAAAGCGGATATCCTCTAGTGATATTCTCTTTTCTAAGATAGTTTTCGCAGCATACCAGATAGCGCATACTTCCACTTGGAATACACTACAGTAGTCGGGTAATCTGAATGATAGATTGATGTGAGGGGAATTAGAAAAGATTCCAAATCCCACTTTACCGTCTTGTTTTTGACCATCTGTATATATAATCAGAGGTCCATCGATTTCGGTAAGATTTGTCTTCCATTCTTCCCTGGTTGGGAGTGAACAGGAGAATAGCAAAAATTATAAAAAATAATTGTTTTTATTTTATAAATACTTATGTAATATGGACTTCATGTGGAACAAATCACCAAATTTACCATATGTCGCATGTACTTTTTCACACGATTTTATTTTTATTTTTATTAATTGTTAACGCTTCTCGAATATATTTATGCGTACCTTAATATAGTTTGTCAGACAAACTCTACCTAATTATACATCAGCGCTCAATTTTATCCACACAATTGACTTTAGGATCAACGTAACATAGGTATGTCGCCGTTTTTCAGTTGCATGGTGCCAACTTATAGGTACTCGTATAAGTATATTGGCGATATGTGTCGGTCGATATCTACAATTTCATTTCAAGTAAAGTACTCCACATTAAATTTTCCTCTACCAATCAATCAAGATTTCTTGCCAATATGTGCTTGTAGTACGATCTCAATAAAAATTCAAGACACATCTGTTACTTGCATCTGCTATATACACGTACATACATGCATACATGCTTACATACATTAAAATTAAATAGTAAATATCTTTTAATGACTGAGCGCAAACGTGCACGCTTCAATCAGTAATCATTATTGGGAAGGTAAATGTGATTTATATGAAATAAATATAGGCTGCAATGATGCAGTGGTGAAGCCACGAGTTGATGGTACATATTGAAAAATTTACAAACACACAAACATTTGCAAGACACATTCAGAGACTGTCGTGTAAGTAAAAACTCACATCGTTCTTGAAGCCAAGTGAATGTGTACGTTCCCTGCAGTAAAAAGCATTAGTATAGAAGAGGCGCAAAACTAGTTGCATAACCACCAGTACTGGGGCTCACTATTACCACTGGACTATTCTTCTTTTCACTTCTGCACAGCTTTGGAAATTTCCACTTCGAGAAATCTGTTTTCAGTCCAGAGAGTTCGCATAGAGAATTGAAATCGATTTCGAAAAATGTATTTAGAAATGTTTTGGTGATTGGATTGCACTGTACGACAAATTGGAGGTCAATGTTTTGTGGTCGAATTAAGATTTCATGTTAGTGACACAGATTGTTTCGAAAAATTAGAAATAATATTCGAAGCATCAATTTGGGTTAAATATTATATAATGCTAATTTAAAAAGCAATTTCGTAAACATTTAAACCCATTTTTGTCTCTCATAATGCATCCTTTAGCCAAATACCTAAAATGTCCTGCTAAAAGAGTAAGTAGAAAGTTAACGGGTGGTGCAAATATATTCCTTGCAAAATTTTAGGATGGGTTTTTTCTCACAAAAACTTCGTGCTGATATTTATTTAATATAATATTTTTATAATATGGAGGATGGTTCCATGTGTAGAAGTCCACGCAAGTGGGGAAAGTTACTGATCGCCATTCACTTGGGAGTGGCCAGGACGATTCTTCTACATATGGTTCAAGCAGCTCACAACGCCCGGGATTAGCCCACGTATCCTCTGGTTAGCTTCCGAACACCCGTTCGGGAGTGAGCTAAAGTGAGAAGGCGAAGCATCCCAGCATAGCTGGTTGTGCGCTGGGTTTGGGACCCGCCACTTAAAAAGCCCCCCCAATGAAAACAGCAACAAAGCCTCGGATGAGAACTTCCAAAACTGATGACGACCCCTGCAAACGAAATAAGGAATACGATTTGAGGGCATGCACCTGGAATGTCCGGTCCCTTAATGGGGAAGGTGCCTCTGCCCGGCTGGTTGATGTCCTCGTGAGAGTAAAGGCTGACATCACTGCCATCCAAGAGATGCGATGGACGGGGCAAGGTAAGAAAAGC